>JAJJKW010000018.1:0-62158 GCA_023805745.1 Isotricha sp. YL-2021b
ATCCCCAATCCCCAATCCCCAATCCCCAATTATAAAATTAATTTAATAAAATATTAAATATAAAAAAATAAATATAAATAAAATAAATAAACAATTAAATATAAATAAAATAAATTAACAATTAAAAATAATAAATATTTAAATAAATATATTTCATTAATCTATTTTTTAATAAATTGATTTATTTTAATATATTCATCAATCCGACTAAATTTTAATATTTATTTAATAAAAAAATATTTTTCAAATATATTTTATTATATAAATATTTAATATATAATTTAAATAAAAAAACGCGACCGCCCCCTGAGGGGATCGAACCCTCGACCACCAGCTTAAAAGGCTGGCGCTCTACCGCTGAGCTAAAGAGGCTTTCACATTAAAATAAATAATTTTGTAATATTTATTTAATTAGAAATACCAATAATTAATATGATAAAAAGGTTCTTTTAATATTATATATTTTCCAATATTATTTTATTTTTTATCTATATTCATTAATTTATTTAATGGAACTCCTTAATATTCTTTTAATTTAAACATTATATTATCTTAACCATTATCTTTTCAAAATAAATGAATTTATTCCCATCAATAATTATAGTTTTCAAAATTTATGGAGATATCTATTTTTTTTGTATAAATCATCCTTTCCTCTTTAATTTGAAATAACTATTTTTATATCTGCAAATTATTTTTAATAAACAGCCATTGAATTAAATCAAATTTGAAGTAATATTTTAAATTGTATTATATTATCGGCATTATTTTATATTTCCTTCAATTCCCAAATCATTTTTTTTATTATTTTTTTAAATTAATAAATTATAATATTTAGATGACCATTAAATTTACCAAATAACTGGAGTTATTTTTAAAATATTATTTAAAGCTTTTCGAGATATAAAAAAAGACTTAAAAATGTTTAATAAAATTTTAAATAAAATAATTCAATAAATTTAATGAATAAAAATGTTTTAAAAAAGATTAATTTAATTACTCCTCATAATGATTCAATTAATTCAATGTCAATTTTTCCTTCTGGGAATTTAATTTCTGTTTCAAAAGATTTATATATTAATATTTATGACATTAATTTTAATATTTTACAAAAAATAGAAAATACACATATTTCAAATATTTATTATGTTGATGTATATGATGAAAATAATTTTGTTACTTGTTCTCATAATGAAACAATAATATTTTGGATTAAAAAGGAAGATAAATATATTATTAATCAAATTATTAAAAATGCTCATAATAGCTCAATAATGAAAGTATCTTATTTTTTAAATGGAAATATAATATCTTGTTCAACTGATAAAACAATTAAAATTTGGGGAAAGGATAAACTAAAAAATGTTTATCAAAATATTACAATTTTAATTGAATGTTATTATATTTATTGTTTTTTATTAATAGAGGATAAAAATATTTTGATTTTAAGTGGAAGAGAAGGTACAAAATTTTATAATTTAAATACTCTTGAATTCATATGTTATTTTAGTGAAACTTATTGTGGAAATGCTTATGGATTAGGAAGGATTGATAAGGATAAAATAATAGTTCAAAATAAAGAAAATACGTATTTAAAAATAATTTCATTAGAAGAAAAAAGTGTAATATATGAAATTAAATTTCCATTTTATTTTAAAGGAATTACTGTGAGAAATGATAAAGGATTATTTTTAATTGGAAATTTAGGAAAAGATATAAGTATTTATAGTATAGATAATTATAAACTTATTCAACAAATTCCAAAAGCACATGATAAAATAATAAATGGATTTATAAATTTAAATAATGGAAATATAGCATCATATAGTTATGATAAAACAATTAGAATATGGTCATTCTAATTTATTTTAAATTAAATTAATTAATAAAATATATTATTTTTTAAAATAACTTAAATGTCAAATGATGGTTTGAGACATAGTGTATTACAAAGTAATGAAATGAATCATTTAAAACAAACTACTAATTCAAATATTAATGTTGAAAATAATTTTGATATTAATAGTTTTACATATGAAGAATTATTTCAAGTAAAAGATATAACAGAAATAAATGAAGCAAGTAATCCAAAAGGAACAATAGGAAATATAATTGAAAAGTTTATAGAGAAAAAAAAAGGAAAAGTAGAAATTCAATCAAATTTATTAATGACTCAAGCAGAATTTCATTTAAATAATTTAACTTTTCTTCAAGAAAACTTTAAAAATTTCCCCCAAGAAATAATATGTAAAATATTAAATTTACTAGCTTTATTATTAAATCTTGAAGAAGAAAAATATAATATTAATTTACCAAAAAGTTCTGTATTAGATGATAGTGAATTACGAAAATATATTCAAGTTCCAGAACCTAATTTTAGTTTTATTTGCAAAATGAAATTAGAAGAATTAAAATATGGTTTTAAATATTTAGGATTTTTTCCAACAAGAGAAGAAATAGAACAAAAAAAGAAATTAAAAAATAAAGAAGAAGAAATGAAAAAAGAAGAAAAAAAAGAAGAAGAAAAAAAAGAAGAAGAAAATAAAGAAGAAGAAAAAAAAGAAGAAGAAAAAAAAGAAGAAGAAAAGAAAAAAGAAGAAAAGAAAAAAGAAGAAAAAAAAAAGGAAGAAAAAAAAGAAGAAAAAAAAAAAGAAGAAGAAAAAAAAGAAGAAGAAAAGAAAGAAGAAGAAAAAAAAGAAGAAGAGAAAAAAATAGAAAATTTTTATTTAAATACAAAAGAATTGCAAATAATATTAGATTATATAAAAAGTTTTTATTTTCCATTTATAAGATTATTTTATCATTTTATAAATATAAATAGAATAACAGAAACAAAAAATGTAGAAGTAATAATAAATCGTCCTTTACCAGTTCCTCCTCTTTGTGAAGCAGTAGAACAAAAATTAGAAAGAAATATAATTGATGAAAAAAAAGAAGAAGAAGAAGAAGAAAAAGAAGAAAATGAAAATGATAAAAATGAAGAAAAAGGAGAAGGTGATAATATGAATAGTGAAATGAATCAAATTAATATGAATAATGAAATTAGAAAATTAGTCACTGAAAAAGTTAATGAATTAAGAAAAGATGTTGATGCTAGAATTTCTGATAATCAAAATGAAATTAATAAACAAGTTGAAGATATTATGGAAAGTGCTAATCCTAAAAAAAAATAATAATTTTTAATTGTAAAATTTTTTTATTTAGTTTTTTTTAATATATTTTTATTTTTTTTTAAGGTTTTTTTTATTTTTGAATAAAATATTAATTTTTATAAATTAAACTAAAAATGAAACTAAAATATAGTGAAAGAGATAAAGAAATTATTAAAGATATTAGAAGAATGAAAGATGAATCAAATAAAATTAATCAAATATTAAATTCTGATGATTGGAGAATTGATTTATTAAAACAAGATTTAAGAAAAAGAAAAAGAAATAAAATAAATACATTACCAAATTTAATATATAATCAAGGAAAAAAAATGCCATTTAAAACAACTTCAAATTCTCCTTTTAAATATAGTGAAAAAAAACAAGATTTAAATAATATGATGTCAAAAACTATTTATTCAAATACAAATAGAAATAAAAAAATAATTAAAAATCTTTTTAATAGAAATCAAACTAGAACATTTTTTGATAATGATAATTGTACTTATGATTATTTTCTTCATTTAGAAAAAATGAAAAAAATAAATGAATTAACGAAAATTAATTCTATAATTGGAGAAAAGAAAGAAAGTGATTATAAAAAAATGCCTTTAAATTATAAAAATTTAGAAAAAGATTTTGAATATGTTCATGGTCAATTATATGATGATTATGATAAATTAGATAGATATAAAAAATTAGATGATATATTAATAGGAGATAATGGTTTTCAACCATATGAAACAAAAAATGTTTGGAGACCTTTAAAAATAAGAGATTATTATTTAAAAAAATCTTTAATATTTCATAAAATGAAATCAGGATATATGTATAGAAATAATAATAACAATGAATATGATATAATGAAAAATTATATAAATAAAATACAATCAGGTGAATAAAAACTTAAACAGATAAAAAAAATTAAAAAAAGAAAAATTTAGCATATCGAAATACTATAATAATAATAAATATAATTTTATAAAAAAATAAAATAAAAATTAAACAAATAAATGAAAAACAATTATTGATTTATCATAATTTTAACAATTTCTTGATAATCAATAAACAATCTTCATCAATATTAGTTTCATGAATTTAATATTCAATATCTTGTTCAGAGAAATATTCTCTATTTTTTAGAAGAACATATTAATTCATGTGAAGAAATTCTTTTATTAACATTTCAATCAAAGCCTTTAAAAGATTTTAATTTTCTCTATTTTTATGTTCATCTTCTTTTTCTATCATTTATTTGATTTATTTTTGAAATAATGGATTTTGATCTAATGAATGCATTTATACTCATAAATCTTTTTTTTTCTTTCACTTTTTTGAATCTTATAATATATCTAAAATATTGTTTTAAATTCTTATATTTAATTTTCTTAAAATACCCTAAAAATTGCCCATCAACTGGTTTTTTAAAAAAATAGTTTTTTTTATTTTATTTTTAAAAATTTTTTTTTATATATTTTTTTTCTATTTTTTATATGGTTATATTTAATATTTTTTCAGTTTAAACAAAATATTTAAAAGCTTTTTAAATTTTTATAAATATATTTTATTAATATAAAATTTTATTAAATTATTTTTAAAATATTTTAAATATGATAATAAATTTCAAAAAACAAATTTTCAATATTTTTTTATTTATATATGGCTTCAAAAATAACATATAAAGATAAAAATTTATCAAAGATATATTTAGATTCATATGAACTGAAAAATTCAATAATTAAATCAGCAGAAATTCCCGAAAATACAGATTTAGTAAAAGGAATATATGAAGGAGGAATAAAAATTTGGGAATGTTCAATAGATTTATTAAATTTTCTTCCTACATTATATGAAAATTCAAATTTAAATAATATAAATAGCTTAGAATTAGGTTGTGGACATGGTCTTCCTGGAATATATTTATTATTAAAAGGTTCTAATGTTACTTTTCAAGATTTTAATAAAGAAGTTTTAGAATTAATTACTAAAGGTTATATAAATCAATTAAAAGAAAAATTTAATTTAGATTTATTAAATAAATCATCATTTGAATATGGTGATTGGGGGAATTTTAAAAGTGAAAAAAAATTTAAAATTATAATTTCTAGTGATACTTTATATAATACTGATAATTATGAAAAATTATATAATATTTTAAAAAATTATTTAGATAAAGAAGGAATAGCCTTTTTTGCAACAAAAAAATATTATTTTGGAGTAGGAGGAAGTTCAAATGAATTTATGTATTTTATCAGAGAAAAAGGAGAATTTGAAGTTAATAAATTAAAAGAAATTGATGATGGAGTTAGTAATTTAAGAGTAATAATAGAAATTAAATGGAAATAAAAAAATAAAATAGCCAAAAAACATCTGAATTAATTTTATTTATAAACAATTGTTATTCATATAATATAACATGAACAACAAGTTCTTTCCTTTGCAAAAGCTTCTCTTTCACTTAAATTAGAAAAATATTCCATAAAATTATATTTTTTATAACTTTCAACATTTATTATCTCTGTTAAACTTCCTGAATCTTCAATTTTATCTTTAAATGTAACCTTTACATTTCTTCTATTTTTGTGGTTTATTAATGTTCCATAAGCATCTTTTCTATTTGAAATATTTTCATTTAGATTTATTCTTTTTACTGCAAAAGTTGATTCTTTTTGTCTATCTTTGTTTTTATCATTTAAATAAAGAATTTGTCTTTTATGAACTGATTCATTCTCTGACATTTTATGTTTATTTTTTTATAATATAAAAACTTTTATTTTATAATATAAATAAATGATTTTCTATTAAAACGAATCAAGCTTTTTCGATAAAAAAAAAAATAATAAAATTATATAATATTATAAAATATTAATATGAAAATAAATTTTCCTTCACCAACTTTTTAAAAAAATAAACCTAAAGTAATATATCCCAAATATGGATTTTTAAATATAAAGAAACTTTTTATTTCAATATTTTAAAATACATGTTTACAAAGTAAAAATTCATTAATAAATTTATGGCAAAACCTAAGTAATTAATCATAATTAAAAAAGAATTAAAATTTAATTATGTCTGATTCAGAAAATTTACGAGGCTTATGTCATAAATCAAAACAATCCCCATGTCTCAGTCAATTATCAAATTATAATAAAAGTAATGAAGTAAGCATAGATTACAAAGAGTAAAAAATCATATTTAATTATTTAAATTAGTCTTAACAATGAGATTTATAATACTGTGCAAAATAATAATAAAGGTAAACTTAAAAATTTAAATTTTATTTTAGAGGATGAAAATTCTTCTTTTGAATATACAAATAATCATGATAATCCAATTCCCTTTATGGATGATATTTGGTCAGATAAAAAAATAAATGATGAAAAAAATTCAGATGAAAATATTAAAACATTAAAAAATGAACTTCAAAAAAAACCAACAAGACCGTTAAATAACCTTATATATGATAAATTTCCTTTTTCAAATTTATTGAAAAATAATAATATAAACTTCAATGATATTAAACCAGCAAATAAAAATAATTTCATAACTTTTAAACTCGAAAATGATATACAAAATAAAAATCAAAATAATCCTAATAATAATTTATTTAATCAATCAGTAAAATATAATAATCCTTCATTTTTTCTTCAACCAAAGCCAATTACACCATATAATAATAATTTAATAAATTTTCAAAAATATAATCCAATTCAAATGGGAAGTGCTGTTTCTACTTCTTCAGATACTAAAACAACAAGCCAAGAAAGTAATAATAATTGGCAAAGAATAAAAAATTATTTAAATAAAGGAGAAACAAATAATCAATTTCAAATGACTCAAAATAATTTTTATTCTACTTTTTATAATCCTTTAAATAATTTAAATATTATAAATAATAATAATTATAATAATAATTCAAATTTTAGCTCCACTTTTCCAATGGCTAATTATAATATTAATAATAATAATTATGTTAATCCTTATTTTTCAACTAGTAATATTTTACAAGGTCAAAATTTAAATTGTGAAAATAATGAATATACTATTAATATAAAAGATATTATTAAAGGAAGAGAAAATCGAACTTCTGTAAGAATAAAAAATATTCCTGTAAAATATTCAAATCAAGATTTTATGAAAGAAATTGATAATCGAATGGGATTTAATAAAAATATAAATTATAGAAATTATGATTTATTTTATCTTCCTATGAATTATAGTAATACAAGAAATTTAGGATATGCATTTATTAATTTTATAGATCCAATTTGTATAATAGACTTTTTGACTAGATTTAAAGGAATTAAATTAAAGAGTAATAATTGTAATAAAGAATGTCAAATTACTTTTGCAAAATATCAAGGAAGAAAAGAAATTACTTCTCATTTATTTAATTGTTCTGGAGAAGGGAAAAAACCTTATTTATTTACTATTAATAAATCTAAATTAAAAATAAGAGTTCCAAAAAAATATGCCGAAGAAATAAAAATAAATAGAAGAGACATAATTAATATGCTCGAATTTTATGATATTTAAATAAAAAAAAGTCGAATAAAAAAATAAAAAAAAGAATAAAAATAAAAAAAAAGAATCGAAAAAAAAATCATAAAAAAAACTTGTATAAATAATATAATAATATATATAAATATGACAATACTTTTTATTTTATATTTTTTAAAAATGTTTAAAAACTCATTAAAAAAAAAATTATAATAAATTGAATATAAAATAAATAAAAACCCTCAAAAAAAAAAATATAACCAAATTAAAAAATAATTAAAAAAAATTAAATTTCCAAAAAAATAAAAAAATAAAAATGTCAAAACAAGAAATAACAAAAACAGAAGAAGACATAGACATAGAAATTCATTATGACCATTTATATAAAATAGTGATAATAGGAGATTCAGGAGTAGGAAAAACAAGTTTAATATCAAAATATGTAAAAGGAATATTTCCTCAGAGTCCATTACCAACAATAGCAATAGAATTTGCAACAAAAATAATACAAATAAAAGAAGGAGGATATATAAAAGCTCAAATATGGGATACAGCAGGTCAAGAAAGATATAAATCAATAACTACACATCATTATAAAAAAGCAATTGGAGGTTTAATTGTATATGATATTACTAGAAGAACTACTTTTTATCATGTTTTACAATGGTTAAATGATTTAAAAGATAATGCTGAAAAAGGTGTTATTAGTGCTTTAATTGGAAATAAAAAAGATTTAATTGAAAGAAATAATCGAAAAAGAGAAGTTAGTATAGAAGAAGCTTCAGAATTAGCTAATAAAAATGGAATGTTATTCTATGAAACTAGTGCTTTTAATAATGATAATGTTACTGATGCTTTTGAAGATTTATTACAAAGAATTTATACTGAAAGAAGAAAAATTAGTAATATACAAAAAAATCATGGAATTAATTTAAAAACAAATGTTAATATCAGTAATAAAGATAGTTATTGCTGTGAAATTTGAGGGAATTATTTTTCTTTTATTTTTTTTTTTCGAATTTTTATTTTATTTTATTTTTTTTTTGGTTTTTTTCTAATTCTTGAGTTTGATTTTTTTCTCTTTTCATAATAATATAATAATATAATTAATTTAAAAGTTTATATTTTTAAATTTATAATTATTTTATTTATGTCACAATTTATTTCAATTTAATTTTTATTAATTTAAAACTTAACTAATAAAATAAAAAATCAATTTAAAGAGAAATTAATAAGTAAAAATTAAGAAAATAAAAAGACAAAAAAAAATCATTAAAATTAAGAAATTATTAATTTTAGAATTGATAGTAAAATCCTATAATTGTATTTATAAATATAATATGTATATTAAATTATAAAAAATATTGAAAGCCTTTTTGAAAATATAAATTTATTTTATGTTTTTTTATTTTAATAATTTAAATAGAATACTAATATAAAAGAAAAAATTTTAGTAAATTATTATGGAATAATCTTCATTATTAAAATTATTATTTGAATCAATAAATTTTGATATTTTAAAAATATTTTCATTTGAGAAAATATATAATTCTTTATTGATTTTTTCAATTTTGGAAAATGAAATATATTTTGAGTTAATAAAAAAAATAGATTCAAATGAATGTATATCCCAAGCAAAAAAATATCCATTATGACTACAATATATAAGAATTTTTTTTTTAAATATTTTCAAATCATTTATTATTTCAGATTCTTTTTGAGTTTTATTAATATTTAATTCTTTAATAACTAGAAAATCATTATTCTTAATTTCAACTAATTTTACATTAAAATTATCAAATCCTTCTATTAATATATTTTTTAATAATAACATTTTCTTTATTGGCATATTATTTTTACATATAGTTTTATTGTTAAATAATCTTAAATTAAAATCAAATTTTTTTAATTTATCACCATCACTAAATAATAATTTATCTTTTGTCAATTCAATTCCACAATATAAACAAGACTCAATATTAACACTATTAATACATTTATAATTATTCATATCCCAAATTCTAATAGGGTCATTTTTGGATAAAGAAGCAATATTTCCATTTGATAAAAATATAAAATTATTAATTGGATTTTTATGTCCTTTTAATATGCTTAAACAATTATAGTTTGATAAATCCCAAACTTTAATTAATCTATCTGAAGAACCAGAAATTAGTTTTTGATCATAATAATTTAATAATGATGTAATATTATTTGAATGTCCTTTAAATTTTGTTATTTCATTATATGAATTTATATCCATTATTAATATATTTTCTTCTATTGCTAATCCTAATAAATTTTCTTTTATTTTTGTTGTTGCTGAAATTTGTTCATTTATTTTTTTTTCTTTTATAAATACAGGATATGTTTTAAAAATAAAAAAATTAAAATAATGTAATAATTCAGCGGCATAACAATCCAAATTATATTTTATTTCTGGTTTAGATAATTCAAATTTTTCAAAATTTATGATAAAATTATTTGTAATATTTCGATATAAATTGAAATTTGAATAATAATTATTGAACAATTTTGATAAATCTAAAAAAAATTCAAATGCTTTTAAATTTATATTATAATTTTTTATATATTCTCTTTCTATTTTTTCTTTCATTAAATATAAATATTGAATTTTTTCATCAATTACTTTAAAAAACTCATTTTTAACTTTAATAAAATAGTTGTTAATATGAAAAGCAATTTCTAAATATTTTGATGTGAAATCAGAAATGTCAAAATTTTGAAGTGAATCTTTATAAGAAAGAAAGTTTGAATGATATTTATGTTTTTTATCAAAACATTCTTTACAAATTAATTCATTACAATTTACACAAAAAAATTCTGCAAAAGAATTTTCATGGTTAAAACATTTGTCTTGGAAATTTTCTTCTTTTGAATTTGTATTTGTTGGTGTTTGTTTTTGATATTCTTCAATTGGAATTATAGATAAATTATTACATTGTTCATCTATACATTTAAAACATAATTTTATCGTTTCATCTCTGTCTCTTATAAAATTCATTAAAGGAATATTTTTTAAACATTTTGGACAAATTATATTAAAAATATTATTTCTATTTTCCATTCTTTTTAATATTGATATTTTGAATTAGTTTATTGAAATTAAAAAGTTAAATAATACGTAATGGTAATATACTTTTTTTTAATTAATTATATATGTTAATTTATATATTTTAAAACAAAATAATTTAATATAAAAAATGATGAAATAAAATGTATCAAAGATTTTTTTGATATTTAATGAAAAAATAATCTTCTCCCTGATTTTAAAATATTCAAAGATAAATTTAATAAGTTTTAATTATTTAAATAAAAAATTATTATTTTAATTAGGAATTATTATATTTTATTTTTACTCACTAAGAATATTATTTTTTAATAAATCAAAATAAATATTATTCAATTTCTCTTGTTAAGTTTGGAAAAATAAGAATTTCATTCCATCATTATTAAAAAATATAACTGAAAAGAAATTTAAAAAAAATAATCTTTAATTTTAAATTATTTCTAATAATAAAAGCAGTTTTATTTTTTTTTAATGATATGTATATTCTTTAATTATTTTAATTTTGAAAATTACCAATTTTAAAATGGAAATAAATTTAATTTATGAAGGACATAATAAATTATTTCAATTATCAAAAGATGTTAAGATATCTTATATTAAAGAGTTGGGTAAAAAGAATTATAATATAAACTCAGATACTATATATTTAATTTATAATAATGAAAATTTAAATAAATATGGAGATAATACTTCTATTAATAAAATAATTCCTAATAATAAAAAGAAAATAAATCTGTATATCCAATTAGAAGGATTCAGTAGCAAAGATACTACTGAATCATCAATGTATGGTAATAAAAAGAGGAATAATGTTTTTATTGATTTATTAAAAAATAAATTTAATAATTTTAATAATGAATTTTCACCTATTTTTGAGAACATTTCCAAATTTCAAAATAATTTTATCTTAAAATCAAATTCATTAATAGAGTTAATTAAAAATTTTCAAACTAAAGTGATTTATATTGATAATATTTTTAATGTTTTTTATAAAATAGAGAATTATAATAAATTAGTTAATTTTTTTGAATTAATAAAGGAAAAAAATATTAAGAGTAAAGATTCCGAAATTAGAGAAATAACAGAAGATTTAGATAATACTATTTCTCAAACTTCTTATATAAAATCAAGAAATGAGTTTGAAATTAATATTATGCGTTATTTTACAAAAAAAATAAAAAAATTTATGAAAGTTCAAAAATTAATTGAAAATATTGAAAACTCTAAAAATAATTTTAATGAAATAATGATTTATATAGATGAAATCTATTCCATTTTATTATCTTCAAAAAAAAATAATTTGAACAATAATAAATACCAATTATATAAATTAAATTCATCATTAATTAGAAATAATAAAAATGATAATAAAAATGATAAGTTATATAATTCAAATAATTTTCCAAAAATTGAAAAAACAGATGATTCAATATCAGAAATTAATTTAAAAAAAAATAAATCAACCTCAAATCATAAAGTAAATGAAGTGTTAAATGAAAGATCAATAACAGAAACTTATAAAAAGAAATATTTTCCTAATTTAAAGCTAAATATTAATTTTGAAAAGCATAAAAATTATTCATTAAATGAGGAAATGATATATCCAAAAATATGTAAAACAGAATTTAATCAATATCAAAATGTTTATCAAAATTTTAGAGATAAAACACAAAAAAAAATTAATAATGTTTTAAGTGATAATATTATTTATGATAAAAAAAAAGAATTAAACTCTCCATTTCAAATTCCAAAATTTAAAAAAATTTTTCGAGACAAATCAACTTGGAGAAAAGATAATAAAATTTTATCACCAAATGAAAAAAATATATTATATAAAAATGAAAAACTTAAACCATTAGCTTTTGAAAAGGTTATTCCTGGTCTTAAAAAAGATAAAACAAAATATCATGAAAATGATCTTTTGAATTCAATTGAAGATACAGAAGATTTTTTTAACCAAAACTCAAATAATTATAGAATTAATTTAGATATTAATAATAATAAGAAACCTAAAATTGAATACTTAAAAAGTAGAAATGAACAATTACTTTATAATATAAATAAGACTTTTAAAGAGCAATTTAGTGAAAATAATAAAAAAGTTGAAAATAATAAAATAGAATCAATAAATGAAAAATTTCAACAGTATCTTATTAAAAATAAAAAGGATAAAAAAGAAAATAACACTAGTTTGAATTTTAAAAATTCAGAATATAACAAATCAAAACCAAATGAACAAATGAATAAGAATAATATAGAAAAACAATTAAATAAAATAATTAAAAATAATAGAGCTCATGAAATACAATTTAAATTAGATGAAAATGATTATAAAGAAGAAAATAAAAAAGAACAAAATATAAAAAAAGAACATTATTTAAATGAGCAAAAATCAAATGAAAATATAAATAATAAAAATAAAGAATTAAAAGAAGAAAAATCAAATGAAAATATAAATAATAAAAATAAAGAATTAAAAGAAGAAAAATCAAATAAAAATAGTAATATCTTATTAAATTCCAATAAATCAGAAAAAAAGATTGAGAATAATAATATAAGGCCAAATTCAGAAAAGTTAAAAGAAAAAAAAAATAATACAAATAATGAATTAGAAATATCAAATAATATTGCTAAAGAAATAAATAAAGAAAACAAAAAAATGAGCAATAATAGTATAAAAAGTGAAAAAAAAACAAATAAAAATAAGAAAAGTTTATTTGATGAACATACACAAAAAGTAAATAATGAAGTAAATTCAATACATATACATAAAAAATCATCAGAAAATGATTCATCTAATAATCCAATAAATTCATATTATATAGATTTTACTGATAATCAAAATGAAATAAAGAAAAAAATAAGTATAAATTCTTTATTAAATGATAGATTATTAAAAAGAACTTCTTTAGAAAGTGATTATGAAATTAGAATTCCAAAGAGACAAATAACAAATTTATCAAGAGTAAAACTTAGACCAATATATTCAAATAAAAAAGATCAAAATAAAAGTGAATCATCATATGAATCTATTGATAATGGAGAAATTGAAGGAATAATTGTAGAAAAAATTAATGATAATTATCATAAATCAAATAACAGTTTAACTCAAGTTGAAAAAGATAGAATTAATCAATTAACTAATAAATTACTTCCTCAAAAAAAGAAAAGATCTATTTTTCCTAAACAAAGTATTTTTAAATTCCAATTTGTCCCTTTTGATCCTACTTCTCCAGAAGATAGAAAAAAAAGGAAAAAGGATTTATTAGAAAATAAATTTGATTTTATTATATAAATTTTATTATTATTTTATTTATCCTACTTTATTAATTATATTTTAAAACTTTAGTTTAAATTATAATAGAATTATATTAATAAAATAATAAAAATGAATACTGAAAATAGAAAAGAACAAATTAAAATATTTATTGAAGAATTTAATGAAGCTTTAGGAATTCCAAATGATCTTCATGGTAGAAAATATGAAATAGAAAGATTTAAAAAAAATTTTAATGAAAAACTTGAAAAAGCATATGAACATTATTATACTTCAGTAAAAAAATTAAAATAAAAAAATATTTAGGAAGAACAAAAAAAGGAAAAAACAAAAGAAAGACCAAAAAGTAGTTTTATACCAAAAGTAAAAAAATTAAAAGATAAATCAAAATTAATTCAAAAACAACCACCATGGAAACCAACTTATGGTCAACCAAGATATTTTGAAAAATTTAAAAAATTAAACGATGAATATGTATTAAATGATTGGGAAAAAGTAAATTTAATTTTTAAAAAACAATTTTAATATTTATAGAAAAATATTCCTGATTATCTTCCAAAAACTTATGAAAAAGTAAAAAATTTACCTCAAAAAAAAGATATTATTCCACAAAGAAAAACAGGAGATTATTTATATGAACATGAAAAAGAAAATAAAAAATTATTTAATTTAACTGGAGAAGGAAATAAATTAATAAATAAATTTGAATTAGAAAATAAAACTTTAACAGATAAATTAAGAGAAAAAGAGAATTTATTATGGGAATTTAGACATTCAAAAAAACTAATACAATATAATAATTGGAAACCTACAAATCATGTTAAAGAATATTTTAGTATTTTTCCTTTAGATAGTGTATATTCTTTTAAAAGAGAAAGACCAAAAGAATTTTTAGTAAAAGAACCTTTTAGAGTACCAAAAAAAGATGGAGATTATTTTTATAAAAGACCAAGTTCAGCAATAAATCATTTTTATGAATTATAAAATAATAAAAATAAATAAAATAATCACATCATTAATAATTAATTTAATAGAAAAAAAAAAATAAAAAATAAAAAAAAATTAAATATATTTTAAAATAACCGATGAAAAAAATTCAAAAAAAAAAAAGCAAACAAAAAAAAAAGAAAAACAAAAATAAAAAAAAACTTCTCTTAAAAAAAAAAAAAAAAAAAATAAATTTCAAAAATCCTTTTTAAAAAAAACTATTTTAATCTAATTGCCAAGTAGTTTTCATCATAATAACAAAATGATCATCATTTTCAATAGAATAACTGACAGCAGAATAATAATCATTCCATTCTTTTCTATCGATTTTTCCGGTATTAGTTTTATCATTAAAATTTTTTAAAAAAAGAGAAAAAACTTGTTCTTCACTCATTTCAGCAGAAACAACTTTAGGATGTTTAGAACAATTATAAACTTGTCTAATTTCCATAACATCAATTAATCCAGTTCCTTCTTTATCAAATTTTAAAAATGCTTTATCAATAATTGCTTGTCTTCTTTCATTTGGTTTTCCTCTTAAAGCAGTTAAAAATTCAGAAAAATTTATCATTCCATCATTATCTTTTTCAAAGAAATTTAATATTATTTGAATATCTGATTCTGGAAGATTTATTCCACATTCTCTTAATCCAAATAAAAAATCATCCTTGTTTAATTTATCTTTTCCATCATATGAAGGAAATTGACGAAATACTCTTCCTGATGAACGAATTGATTCTACTCCTCTCTTGTTTATTATGTCTTTTGCCTTTTGAATTACTATTTTTTTTATGGTTATATTATTTTTTTTATTTTACCTTCTACTACTTTGTCGAAATCCATTTTTTTTTTTATTTTATTTTTTTATTTTCAATTTATGTTATTTTTTTTTTTTTATTATTTTATCTTTTTTTATTCATAATTAGTTTAAAATAGGGGATAATAAATAATATAAATCAATTCATAATAAGATTTAGAAAAATAATAATTTTTTCTAATGTTATAATAATTAGAACAATTTTTGTTTTAATACTATTTTCAACAATATGATATTAAATACATTAGTTTTTTATAAGGAAAAAATAAAATGAAAATCTATAATTAATTCTGAAGTATTAAAAATTTTATAAAAAATAAATAAAAATCTTAGATTAATTAATTATTCAAAAAAAATTGTTAGGATTATTATAATAATTTTGGTTATTTGTTCTACCCATATTTCCATTATCATTATAATTTTGATTATTATTTGAATTATTTTGAAATATGTTGTTATAATTATTATCAATTTGATTATTATTCATATTATATTGGTTATTCATATTATTATTATGAAATTGATTATTCATATTATTATTTTGAAATTGATTATTCATATTATTATTTTGAAATTGATTATTCATATTATTATTTTGATATTGATTATTCATATTATTATTTTGAAATTGATTATTCATATTATTATTTTGATATTGGTTATTTATATTATTATTTTGAAATTGATTATTCATATTATTATTTAGAGTATTATTGTTATTCTGTTCATTTATCTGATTTTGATATTGATTCACTATATTATAATTATTTGAAATATTCATATTATTTTGATATTGATTCATATTATTATTGTTTTGGAATTGATTATAATTTTGATTATTATTATCATTATTTCCTTGTGGAAGGCTATAATTATTAGTTTGAAATTGTTCAGAAGAATTCAAATTATAATTATTTTGATTTTGAATTTGATTGTTATTATAATTAAATTGTTGTTGATTTTGATTATTAAAATTATTCTGATTATTATATTGATTCATCACATTTTGATTTTGTATATTCATATTATTATTTATTTGACCCATATTTTGAATATAATTATTGTCATTATTATTATACAGATTATTTTGATTATTATATTGATTTTGTCCCATTTGAATATTACCATAATTCTGTCCTTGAGCATTGTAATTATTCATATTATTATTTTGATTTCTTCCTCCAAAAATATCATTTAATAAATCATTATTAGATTGTTGAATATTTGAATTATTATTATTATTATTATTATTATTATCAATAGGTTCATCAAAATCTAATAAATTTCCATTTTTTTGATTGATTTCATTCATATTATTATTATTTTGAAAATTATTTTGATTAATATTACCTTGTTGATTAAAATTATTTTGATTATTATCATTATCTCCTCCAAATCTAAATCTAGCAAAATTATTTTGTTGAGTTCTTCCATTACTAATTTTAAAATTAAATAATTGTTGTTGATTAGAATTAGGATTTTGATTTTGATGACTATAAAAATTATCTCTTAAATTAAAATTATTTCTATTATCAACAGTTTTACCAACTGTATTATAAACAGTAGGTTCAGGATTTTTATTATAAAATAATTTACTTCTTTCTAAATTATAAACATGTTCAAAAGATTCAGAATCAATTCTTAAATCAACTTTATCAAAAGTTTTAGTTATTGTAATTTTATGTCCATCTAATTCAAATTCTAAATTAAAAGATTCTTGATTTGAATCTTGTTTTTCATAAATTAATTGACCATTTACAACCACTTTTCTTTTAAATGATAAATGACTATCAAAAAATTCTACTCTTTCATCTTTCTTATCTATTGTAAATTCCCATATATGTTGTTTTTTAGATGTTTTAATTCTTCCTCCAACATTTCTTTCAATATAATTTAAATTTGTAAATATATTCTTCATTATTTTAAAAATTCAAGGTTATAATTTACTATAAAAAAAAATAATGTAAAATATATATGAATGAATAATAAAAATAATAAATAATAATTAAAATAAAAAAATTAATTCAAATAATTAATTTATTTGAAAAAAAATGGATAATAAAAAAAAAATTATTCTTTCAACCTCTAAAAACTTTTATAATATAATATTAAATCATCCTGAAGTATATAATGCTTTAGATACAGAAATGGCGAAAGAAATATTAGATATAATATCATCATGTACAATAAATTTTAATTTTCCCAAAAACTTTATTCCATCAAAATATAAAAAAGAAAAAAAAGAAAAAATCGAAATTCCAAAAATAATATATTTTTCAGCAAATGGAGAAAATTTTTGTACAGGAGGAAATTTAATATCAATATATGAAAATTTAAAAAATAAAGAATTAGATAAATTATATGAAACATATAAACTATATATAACAATATGTAATATATTATTATTTATGGAACCAATTCAAATAGTAGAATGGAAAGGATATGTAATGGGAACTGGAATAGGAATATCAATAAATTCTAAAATAAGAATTGCTACTGAAACTACTATTTTTTCTATGCCTGAATGTCAAATCGGTTGTTTTCCTGATCAAGGAGCTTCTTTTTTTTTCCATTATATTTTTCATAATAAACCTTATTTTGGTTTATATGCTGGTTTAACTGGATTAAGAATTAAAGGAAAAGATTTAATTAAATTCGGAATTGCTACTCATTTTGTTCAAAAGAATTTATTAGATAATTGTAAAAATGAAATTATCAATTTTTGTCAAAATAATAATAATTTTAATATTAATGATATTTCTAATATTATTCTTAAGTACGGAGAAGGAAATTTATCTCATGATGATTTTAAATTTGATAATGAAGATATTATTAAAGAAGTTTTTGTTTGTGATAGTATTTATAAAATTTATGAAAGATTAGAAAATAAAGTTAAAAATGGAAATGAAGATGAAAAAAATTTTTGTCAGAAAACTTTAGATATTTTAAATAAAGAATGTCCTGAAAGTTTAATAGTTTTTACTGAATTATTTAAAAAAGCTAAAAGTTTAAATAATATTAATGAATGTTATGTTCAAGATGAAATAAGTATGAATAAATTTTTTGAAAAAGGAGAATTTCATGAAGGAATTAGAGCAACTTTAATTGATAGAGATAAAAAATTTAATTTTACTCATAAATCAATTTATGATATTAAAAATCCAGAAGAAATAATAAATCAATTTATCTTACCTTAATAAAACAAGATAAAAAATTAAAAATGATAGAAATTAAAAAAATAGGAAATTTATATATAAACAAATTAAATTCAAATAAAAAAAAGAAAAATCAAAATAAAAAAAAAAATTAATTATGAACTAAAAAAATTCATATATCATTTTTTTTAAATATAAAAAATTTTATTAAATTTTTTAAAAAATTTTTTATCCAGATTTAAACAATAAAACAGCAATTTGACCTAAATAAAAATAGATAAAATGTTTAGTTTCATGAGTAACATAACTTCCAAAATTTCTTCCAACAACACAATGCCAAGTTGGATTATGTTTTCTATCAAATTCTTTTTTAATATAACAAGCAATATCTTTTTCAATATTGTATGAATCAATTGCTTTTGTTGCTACATTAATTGCATCTTGTTGCATATCTTCTGTCATATCTGAATTCTTAATTATTGCTTTTCTTTCCTTATCCATTTTTAATTTTATTTTATTTTTATTTTTATCAGTTATATTTAATTTTATTTTATTTAAATTTATATTAATTTTGCATACTTTATAATTTTTTTTTTTAATATTTATTATTATTATCAATTGTTTTTTTCTTTGAATAATATGGATTATTCTTTAAATTCATGATTTGTTTTTGAAGATTTAAACCTATTGCTTTTTGTTCTTCTAATTCTGAACTTATATTATCATTTATTTTTTTTATATTAATATAATCTTTATTTAAATTTTCATAATTTGTATTTATTTGCTTTTTTAATATTTCTAACTCTGTTATTTTACTTGTTAAATTTGCTATTTTTGTTTTTGATTCTGCTAATTCTATTGATAAATTTTCTGTTTGATTTATTTTATTTATGTATTCTGTTTTTAATGTGTCATTTTCTTTTTTTAAATTTTCATTTTGAGATTTTAATATTTCTATTTCTTTTATTTGTTTCTCTTTTTCTGAATTATTTATATTTAGATTTTCCTTTAATGATTCTATTTCTTTTTTTAGATTTTCTATTTCTTCAATATTATTTTTTTCATTTTCTTTTTCTTGAGGTAATAATTTTAATTCTTTTATTAATTCATCTTTGAGTATTATTTCATTTTTTAATTCATCATATTGTTTCTTCAATTCATTATAATCATTATCATAATTATTATCTAAATTCATCATTGATTGAAAAGCATTATTTGAAAAAGGATTAAATGTATTTTTTAAATTATCATTATTAATATTATTATTATTATTTTCTAAAACTAAATTATCAGTATCAATTTCTTTTGTTTCTAATTCTAAAATATTTCCTTCATTATTGTTTTTATCATTAAATCTATTTAATTTTTCTATTTTTTCATCAAATAATTTAGAATCTTGTTCTAATTCAAATAAATATTGAGTAATATTATCTGGATTATTTTCATCAATATTTTTTATTAAATTATAAAATGTTCCTGTTTCTCTATTATTCATTTTAATTTTTTTAATTAAATAATTAAATGTTTTAAATTAATTAAATTCCTTAATTCTTAATAAAAAAAAAATATTTTAAAACAATTAAATTTCAATTTCAAAATTTTGTATCCATTGTAGAATTTTAATATTATTATTCTGGTCATTTTCTATTTTTTTATATTCTTCTTCTTTATCAGTTAAATTATATCCACCAATTAAAACTGCTAATAAAGATTTACTATTTGCAATTCCATTCATAATAAAATTATGAATTAAAGTACTATTATCTTTCATTATATCTTCAGAATTCACAGTAAAAGCAAATACTTTTAAATTTTTAGCTTTTGGTAAAAGTGTTTGTAATGATTGAATAAATCCATTAGTAACAATTATTTTTCCTAAAATAAAACAATTTAATTTAGAATTTTCATTAAATAAAGTTTGTAAACGACTTTCCATAATATTATTTAATTTTAATTTATTTTGAGAACTTTCAGCCAATAAAATAAGAGAACTTAAACTTTGATGATATTGAATAGCTTCAAAAATTTTATTTAAATTACTTAAATCTGTTCCTGTAGGAATATCTTGTTTTAAAATAATAGATAAAGTTTTTAAATTAGTATTACAAGCAATAACTTCTGCAATTTTTTGACAATTATTTGCATCAGTTAATTGAGAATTATCAAGTTCAAAAATAAGAAATTCTACTTTGAAATTTTCATCAAATTTTAAAATTGAATAAAATGGTTCTTCAAAACCTTTTCCTAACATAATAGAAGGATTTCCAGCTAATAAAAATCCTTTTTGCTCTTTAGGATAAGTTTGAAATAATTGATTAAATATATTATTAAGTACATCTTCAGTATATTTTTTATTTAAAATATTATGATATTTTGATATTTTTTCTATTACTTTACTTTGAATATTATAATTCAATATAATCTCTCCTTCAGCACACATTTGTTGTAAAACATATAATTCATTAACTCCAGCTTTAATTTGATCTTCTTTTATTTTTTGAGTTAATGTTTGAGAATTTAAAAATTCAGTATAAACCTCATTCATACCTTCATATGTTTTATTTCCTTTATTTAAACATTCATTTATTTTTTCTTCACCTAAAAGTTTTAATTCATTTTGACGTATTTTATATAAATTATTTTCTTTAACAAACTGAGGATTAGCTGCGTCATATTTTATTTCAACATTACTTACATTTGAACCAAAACAACCCATTTAATTTAAAATTTTATTTTATTAAGCTTTTTTATATCGTAAAAAGAATATTATTTTTTATTTTAATATATATATAGTTTTTCATTTGGAATATAATTAAATTATATTTTTTTATTTAAAAAATAATTAAATTAAATATTAAATCAAATAACATAAAAACCATATAAATATTTTTTCATTAACATTTGCATTTTAATTTGAATTTTTTTTCACTCATTAAAACTTCATCTTGTTCATTTTTATTATCTTCATTTAAACCTAAATTTCCTTTTGCCATTTCAACAATAGAAAAATTAGAAGATCTATGAGTATGAAAATCAACATAATTAATATCTTTTTCCATTTCTTTAACAATATTTTCAATAGTATCATTAAATTGTTCAAAATATGATAAACTTGCAACAGAAGTAAATAACATTTTTCTTAAACCTTCAGAAGTTTTTGCACTTGTTTCAAAAAATAAAATTTTATTTTCTTCTGCAAATTGTTTTCCTTTTTCATTTTCAATTACTCTTAAATTTTTTTCTATATATAAATTAATTAATTACCTTTTATCAGATAAATCTATTTTATTTCCAATTAAAACTATAAAAGTTTTTTCATTACTA
Organism: Isotricha sp. YL-2021b; assembly: GCA_023805745.1. Taxonomy (NCBI): domain Eukaryota; phylum Ciliophora; class Litostomatea; order Vestibuliferida; family Isotrichidae; genus Isotricha; species Isotricha sp. YL-2021b. The sequence goes on from JAJJKW010000018.1 coordinate 22,301, forward strand.
TTTATAAATTCTATCCATTCATTTAAATTATCGAAACTACTTTGATCTAAATATTAAAAAAAAACATATAATGAATAAAAAATTAAATAATATACTTGTTATATCATATATTAAAAAAACAATTGAAGATCCTCTTATATAATTTGGTATTAAAGCTCTATATTTTTCTTGTCCTGCAGAATCCCAAATTTGAAGTTTAATACTTTTTTCTTTATACATTAAAGTTTTAGAAAAAAAATCTACTCCTATTGATGGCTAAATAATATTATCAAATTATTAATTTTTACTTCGTATTCTTCTTTAAATGGATTATCATTTATTCTATTTATTATACTTGATTTTCCAACATTAACATCTCCAACAAAAACAATTTTAAATCTACATACATTTAAATTAATATTATCAAATGAAGTATCAGTAGCATTTAATTTTTCCATAATAGAAATTTTTAAAATGAATAAAATTAAAAATGAAATTGAATAAATAAATTATAGAAAAAAAAAAAATGAATTCTTCCCTTTTAATAATAATATCATTATTCTTATTTTCAAAAATAAAAACAGATTTACCATCAGTAGGAAAATTTGCAATAATAGAATACAATGATAATTATTGTGAAAATACAATAAGAGTAGTAAAATTATCAACACCAGATTCAGAATGTTTATCTGTATCTTATAATGAAGGAATAAAACCAATTTCATATGATTCATCAACAAAAGAATTAACAATAAATACATATACTACAAATTCTTGTTATACAAATGATTATAATACTTATACTTTAACTTGTGATGCTTCTACTTGTAATCCAGTAGATTTTAGCTCAAATGATAAAAGAGGAATTATTTGTTCTTATGTTGGTTTTCCTTCAAATGCTAATTTTACTTTTAATAAATATTATGATAGTGAATGTTTAATTCAAACTGGAGTTGCTGTTGAAAAAGGAAATTCTCATTGCTGGAAATTAAATAATGCAATTTCTTTAACTCCTGTTAAATTTAATTTAGGCAATTTAAAAGATACTAATGTTTTTTTTTATAGTAGTAATAATTGTACTGGAACTCGTCAAAATCAAAATATTAAATGTGATGATAAAACTTGCTTTACTCTTAATAATAATGGAAATGAAGAATATTTTACTTGTAGTTATATTAGAGGAAATTATTTAGTTTTTAAGAAATTTATTTATTTTTTGATATTTCTCATTTTTTAAATATTTTTTTATTTAATTTATATTATCAATTTTAAAATGTTTTTATTAGATTTATAATGATTTAATATTTTTTTACTTAATTTTTAGAATTATTTGATTTTTTCCTACTTTATTAATTAAAAAAAAAAGACAATAAAAATTAATCTTTTTATTATATTTTTTTTGATTTTATGATTTACGAATTGTTTTTTTGAATTTTATTGAGGCTTTTTCATATATATAAATAATTATTTTTCCATTTTAAGTAATTTTTGAAATTTCAGAATATATTTTAATTTTTTTTATTGAATAATCCTTGTTTTATGCTTTATAAATTTATGGTCCAAATTTTTACTAAATATTTTTTCAGAAAAATAGTGGAAATAATTACTTATTTTTATTTATATTTTAATTTTATTATTTTTTAAACTTTCCTTATTTCACTTTTAAATGAGTTAAATTAAAAATATTGTTTTGACTCTTTGATTTATTTTTTTTATTTAATTTATTAAAATTATATTTATTCCAATATTGCATTGTAAAATCATTTAATATTTCTCTATATTTTTCTTTATTATCTATTTTTTGTTTATTATATTTTTCTAATCTATCTTTAAATCCTTTCATTTGATTTTTAATATCAATCATTTGATTATGAATATATATATTTCGCTCATTTTGATTATTTTTTATTTTATTTTGAATGATATCATTTTGAACTTTTAAACGTTCTTCTTCATTTAAAAACATTTGTGCCATTTTATTCATTTTATTAATTTGAATTGGACTACATCTTATTAAATTTTTTAATATGTTTGGATTAATACTTTTACTCTGATTTAAATATTTAATTAATTCAATTTTTGTAGAATTTATTTTACCATATGATAATATATCATCTAATTTTTCTAATTCATTTCTTTCTTCATAAGAACTTCTAAATTTTGTGTCATCAATCCTTCCTAATTTATCTTTCATTTTTTTATCTTTAATTATTTTTATTTTCATTTTTTTGATTGAATTATAAGGAATAATTTCATTAAAACTATAAATTTTAACAGAATAATTATTATTATTATTAATTGAATTATCTTCATTTTCTTTATTTAAAAAAAAAGGAATATTTTTATTATTCGATATAATATTTGAAGATGGACTTGCTTCATATTTTTCAATCATTGCTTTTGAAAAATTAATTTTATGCAAATTTAAATTATATGTTTTTGCATTTTTTATTTCTTTTATTTTAGGAGTTTTTAATTCTATGTCAATAAAATTAGTTTTATTTTTAATTGGAGAAAAAAAAGATGAATTTCTAGTTAAATTTGATGTAAAATTAGAATGACAAGTTCTATTATGATTTGTATTTCTTTTAAAAATAAAATGACTTTGGGTTGCAGATTTTTTTAATTTTAATTTTTTATAAAAATTTATTGATTCTGTTTTTTCTAAATCTTCTAAAACTTCCGTTCCTTCTTTTGTCACAAGAATTCTCATTTTTATTTTTATATTTTTTTAATAAATACTTATAATATTTTTAAAATAAAAATAAGAAATATAATATTGATAACTTATTATAAAAAGAAAATTGAAATAATCAAGTTAAGATTATTTGTTTATTTGAATAATAATTATAGAGTTAAAAAGTTTAAAAAGTTAAAATTAATTTATCACAAAAATTAAGAATAAATAATATAACTAAATTGATTCATTTTAATAAAACTAAATTGTATGAAAAATTGAATAAAATATGGATATTATTTCCTCACCTAGAAAATTATTTATATGAATATATTTTAAAAGAATACAAGAAAAAAAGGGAGATTCAAATTACTCAAAATGGAAAAAATTAAAATATTCTTCTAATTTTTATACAATTTTATGTATAATAATTCAAAAAAATTATTCTTTTTTTAGTAAAAAACAATAAAAAAAAAAAATTATTTAAACACATTATTTTTTATATAAATTATTAAAATGAATAATAATTTATTTAGCAAATTGATAAAAAATGAGAGGAAATAAAATTGGAAATTATAGATTTTATAGAACCTTAGGAGAAGGTTCTTTCGCTAAAGTAAAACGTAAATAAAATAAATATAAAATAAATTTAAAAAAAATTAGTTGGTGTCCAAGAAATAATAAATCAAAAAGTAGCAGCAAAATTTCTTCAAAAATCAAGTATTAGAAATAAAGATTTAGAGGATAAAATAAAAAGAGAAATTCGTTTTAGTAAATATTTCCGTCATCCAAATATAATAAGATTATATGAAGTAATAGAAACAAATTCAGAAATAATTTTAATAATGGAAAACGCAGCTGGAGGTGAATTATTTGATATGATATGTCGTGGAAAAGTAAGAATAAAATATATAATAAAACAATTTAAAAATTAAATAAAAAAATAAATAATAATAGTTAAGTGAAAATGAAGCAAGAAGAATATTTCAACAAATAATATTTGGAGTAGAATATTTACATACACATCAAGTATCTCATAGAGATTTAAAGCCAGAAAATATATTATTAGATGAAGATAATAATGTTAAAATAGCAGATTTTGGTTTAAGTAATGTTATGAGAGATGGAATATTTCTTTATTCTTCTTGTGGTTCTCCAAATTATGCTGCTCCTGAATTAATTAATGGTAAATTTTATAATGGTTCTTCTATTGATATTTGGTCTTGTGGTGTTATTTTATATACTTTATTAACTGGAACTTTACCTTTTGATGAAAAACAAATTCCCAAATTATATCAAAAAATTAGAGAATGTAAATATATTTTACCACAAATTTTAAGTGATTCTTCTAAAGATTTAATTTTTAGAATGTTACAAAAAGATCCTATGAATAGAATTACTATTCCTGAAATTAAACAACATAAATGGTTTTCTAATCAATTAAATTTATATCAAATTATTAATAATTATAAATATATTTATGGAAGTCATAATAATGTTGATTTAGATATTATTAATGAAATGAAAAAATTAGAAAAAATTAATTTTGAAGATTTAGATGATGAACAAATTAAAAAAGCTATTATTTCAAGAGAAAGAAGAGAATTTTGTACAATTTATGAATTTTTAGAAAATAAAAAAAATGAAAAATTATATAAAGAAAGTATAGAAAATTTAAAAAGTAAAATAAATTATTTAATTATATTATATAGATGATAAAAACTTTTTCAAAAGAATTCAATTATCAAATGAAACAGAAGGAGTTTTACAAAAATTAAAAGATAAATTCCAGAAAAAAAATAATGATGCAAATAAAGATACAAGTATTTCAAATAGTAAAATTAATCAAAAAAGTGGAGATGAATTATGGAGAGTTGGAATTATTTGTAAAAAAGATGCTTATTTTATTACTCAAGAAATATTAAAATGTTTAGAAAAAAATGGTTATGAATGGAAAATTATTTCAAGTTCATATAAAATAAAATGTAGAAAAAAAAAAGAAGAAAGTGAAAATAATCAACAACAAAATCAAAGTTCTGTTTTAAATGTTTTAATTCAAATTTTTAGTAATGTTGATCCTAATAATAAAGATGAATATTTAATAGATTTACATAAATTAAGTGGTAATATTATGGAATTTTTGGAATTTTCAAGTGATTTTATTTCTACTATTCAAAGCCAAAATTTAATTGTGTTTAAATAAAATTATTAATATTTCTCAAATTTAATTATTTAATAAATAGAAGAACAATATATATATTATAAAATAATTATATTTAAAAATAAAAAATATGAACAAAGAAATATTACTAAAAAAATCTATGACTAAAAAATTACGAACTTTAAAATCAATAAAAATAATTCAAAATGAATTAAAAACCAATAAAGATGAATTATTTTATGATTTCCTTAGAACAAAAGAAAAAATAAATTTATTTGAAATAAAAAATCAAACAATTTTTACTAAAAATTATTTTAAAAAAGATAATTCTTTTTATATAGCATATCAAAGAATGAAAGAACAAATAAAATATATGGGTTATTTATTTCCAAGAATAGTATTTATAGAATTATATAAAAAAGCAAATTTAATGAAACAAAGAATTAAAAGATATTCAATGAATTGTTTTAAACCTACTTATGAAGTAACAGAAAGTTTTAATCCAAAATATTGGAAAGGAAGAAATAAACATAATTGGGAAAGAAGTCCTTTCGAATCATATACTTTATATTTAAAAAAGAAAAAAAGAGAATCACATCAAAATAATAAAGAAAATACAGAATTAACACTTGATATTGTTATGAATGAAAAACCAGATTTAATTGTTGTTACTGAAAATGGAACTAAAAATAAAAGTTTAATTTATTTTGGAAAATTATGTAATATTTATGTAAGAAATGAAATTACTGATAATAAAAAATATAATATTTCTATGGAAACAGATAATAATAATTATAAAAATAAAGAATATGTTTATAATAAACTAAATATCCCTACATTTTTATCTAATAAAGAAAAAGAAAAAAAGTCAATGCAAGAGAAAAAAGAAAAAAGATTTAGTTTAAAAAAATATAAATCTTTTTCTAAACTAACTAATAAAAATTTTGAATTAAGTAATTGTTATGAATCTACAGATTTTGGTAATAATAATCAATTAAAAATCAATAAAAATATAAAAAGGAGTTTTATCAGAAATAAATCTAATTTAACTGAAAACATAAAAAAAATTAAAATAAAAAATAATAATTTTTTCTGTTTAAGGAAATATTGTTTAAAAAAAACTGATTTTTTTTATTAATTTAAATTATAAAGTAGATTTTTTAAATAATTATTGAAATAAATATATACAAATAGTATTTTTTACTAATAATAACATTAATATTTTTAATTTAACTTAATTTTGTATTTCTTTTATTATTTTTGAAAAAGAAATAAAATTTAACGGTTCTTCATTGGATAAATTAATATTTTCAAATAATTGTTTCCAAATATTTTCTTCTGTTATATCATTATTTGGACTAAATATTTTTTTAATTGAATTAATATTGATTTTTCCAGTTTTTTCATTATCAAAAAATTTAAATACATTTTGAATATTTTCACTATTTATATAATCATTGATATTCATATTTAATAAACCAAAAATTTCAAAGGAAATTCCTTTATCAGAATTATTCTGGTCATTAAATAATGAAATAATTTTATTACTAATTAAAGAACCTTCATTTGGATAATATTTTTCTAAAAAGATTTCCAATTCTTTTTCAGATAATCTACAAGAATGATTTAAATTAATTGAATAAAAAACTTGAAGTAAATTTATCATTTCTTCATTATTGATATCATAATTATAATGAAATAAATATGAGAAAAAAGCAATTTGTATTTTATTTTTAATTTTAAAGTTTTTTAAGTTTAAAGCAATTTTTTTATAATAATCCTCGTTGACATTAATTTCATTTATATTTTGATTATTAAATTTTTGAACCCAACTACTATTTAAAACTTGGTTAATATTTATTCTATTATCTTGCTCTTTAACAAACATAGATTTAATTAAATTTTTTGCTTCATCACTAACATTATTAAAATTATTAGAACTAAAATTAAAAATACCTTTTTTAATTTTATCATAAATTTCAAATGGAGAATTTCCATTAAAAGGAGTAGCACCAGATAAAAGAAAATACATTAAAACTCCAAGAGACCAAATATCACATTTATAATCATATTCTAATCCATTTATAATTTCTGGAGAAATATATGAAGGAGTACCAATTTTTCTTTTTGCTTTTCCATTATTAATTATTTCACATGAACCAAAATCAATTAATTTTATTTTTAAATTATTTTCATCTATTAATATAATATTTTCTGGTTTAATATCTCTATGAATTATTCCATTATCATGAATATGTTTTATGGCAGAAAAAAGTTGAATCATTATTTTATATGTATCTTCTTCTTTAAAATGATTTATTTTTGCTAATTTTTCAAATAATTCTCCTCCTTCTATATATTCACTTATTATATTAATTGTTTTTCCTTCTAAAATATAATATTCAAATACTTTTAATATATTTGGATGATCTAATTTTTTCATAATTAATATTTCTTTATTTGCTTCTTCTAATGTATAATTTTTATTATCTAAATTTATTGATTTTAATGCACGAATTATTTTTGTTTTTTTATTTATTACTTTAATAATTGTACCAGTTGAACCATATCCAATTTCTTTTAAATTTTCATAATAATCATATGGATTTGAATTAGAAACTAGTACAAATATTGAAGGGGTAATTATTATTTCTGATTGTTTATAATTTATTAAAGAAGGATTATATTTTTCTCCTTTTATTAAATTTTTATCTTCTTTATTTGAAGCTTTTTTAAATTTATTTCCCATTAAAATTATTAAAAAATATTTGTTTTAAAAAATAAAATTATATTTATAGTTTTTATTTTATTATATTATAGATAAAAATTTATCATCTCAAAAAGAAAAATATATAAAATGATAATATATTTAATATTTTAAAAAGAATAAAAAATGAGTAAAAAAGAAATAAAAACAAAACTTCAATTTAAAAACACATTCCCAATAATATTTTATGATAAAAATATTATGAGTCATTTTTGGCCATTTTTGAATGATGAAAGTATAAAAACTGTAAAATCATGTTTAAAAAAAACAGGAGCAAAAGAACAAAAAAAAAAAATAAAAGAATTAGTAAAAAATTATATATTAGATTTTGGAAAACATAGTGAAAAAGTAAAATATGGAATAAATGAAAATGGAATATTACTTTTATCAACAAGTATATTTAATATAAGAAAAGAATTTTTACCTCAATTTACACATATAAGATATAAAAACGAAGATTTAGAATTAGATGAAAAAGAACTTTATCAATTTTTAAAAGTTTTCCCAAAAAATGAAATATATTTATCAAATAATAAAACAGTTGCAAGAATTTCAAAACCTGTTATTGGATATGATAATTATGATAAAAGTAAAAATAATGAAAATGAAGAAAATGAAATTGAAGATGAAAATGAAAAAAGATATCAAATGTTTTATAATGAAGAAAATTTAGATGATTTAAAAAATATGGATTTTAGTAATAGAGAATTAATAATTCAAAGACAGAAGAAAATATTAGAACAAATAAATGAAAAAAAAAAAGAAGAATTTTATCCTTTAAAATTTATTTCTAAAATAAATTATTGGAGTATAATATTATGTGAAGGAGGATATTTTGCATATGGATTTTTTTTAAAAGATGCTATAATAGAACATAAAAGTGATCATAAATATGTTGTTAGAAAAAAAGCAGGAGTAAGACAAGTTATAAAAGATAAAAGTAAAAATATAAAAAGTATGGGAGCTCAAATGAGAAGAGCTAATGAAAAAAAACATCAAGAAAATATTGAATTAATATTAAAATTAAATGAGGAAAATTTAATTAAAAGTGATTGTATTTTTATCTCTGCTCCTGGATTTAATAAAGGTATTTTAATTGGAGAAAATAGACCTCTTTCTTCTTATAAAAAAAAAATTTTAAATATACCTTATAATATCATTAAAGCTAATTATACTAATTTAATGATGGTTTTTAAAAGAATATGTAATGTTTATTTCGAAATTGATGATGATAATGTTAAAAATCTTTTTAAATAATTTTATTTGTATACTTTAAAAATATATAAAATAGAAACTATATTTTAATACTCTTTTCTTTGTTGTTAAAATTTAAGCATTTATTTAAAAAATTTTTTTATTTGAATAAAATATAATTTTAATGAATGCAAAATTTCAACAATTAAATGAAAAAATTTTATTATTATCAAAAATAGTTGAACAAAATCAAAATAATATTAAAAAATATGATAAAGAAAGAGAAGAAGAAAAAAATTATGAAACAAATGTAATTCATAAATCTAAATTTGAAACAACAATTCCAATATCTCAAGGTTCTTTAATAAAATCTAAATTTAATATTTTAGAAGATGAATATAATACAAAAAAAGAAGATTTTCATGTTAAATTAGAATTTTTAACTAATTTATTAGAAAATATTAGAAAAAAAATCGATGATGTAGGAGAAGAAGAAAATAATTATAATAAAGAACAATTAGATTCTATAAATAAAATGAAAGAAAATTTTATAAATGATTTTAAAGAACATGAAAATAAAATAAACACGATGATATCAAATGCAAATAATTCTTGTTTCACAAAAATATCAGAAATAAAAAATGAAAATAATTTTAATTATAATGATTATTTAAAAGAGATGATAAAATTAAGTGAAGACTCATCAAAACAATTAATTGAAATAGATGAAAAAATATTAAATTTAAAAGAAATAGAAAAAAAAGAAAGTGATGAAATATCTTCTAATATATGTAGTAAATTTTCAGAATTTGATGAAGAAATAAAAAAATCTTCAAATGAAAATACTCAAATAATAATGGAATTAAATAAACAATTATCAACTTTTTCACATACTATTGTTCCCACATTTCAAAATAAAGAAAGAGAAAAAAGAGACCAATTTCAAAATAATATATTTTCAATATTAAATGATACAGAAAATAAACTTTAAAAAAATTTGAAAAGAAATAAAATCAAAAAAAAAATAATTTTAATTTTTATTTTTTTTATTTAATTATAATAATGATTACAAAAAAATATCTTTTTTTTTTTTATTTAATCATCATTTCTATTAAATTTTTTTGTAAAATTTAATTCAGGAGATTTTCCTAATTCACAATCATCTAAAACAATATCTTCTTCTTTTTCTTTTTTTTTCATACTTTTCTTTTTATGTTGTTTTCTTCTTTTTAAATCCATTAATCCTGTATCAGCAGGTGAAGACATATCAGTTAATCCAGACATAACTTTTAAAGTTTCAACTAATTTTCTTAAATCATGATCTTTTTGATATTCTTCTAAATCTACTCTTAAATCTGGTTCTTTTGTTATTATACATTCTTTCATTGTTCTTCTTTCTTCATCTGATATTAATCCTTCTTTTTTACATTGAGTTATTAACGAAAGTATTTCACTATAACTATATTTATAATCCATTTTATATTTTTGTTTTTTATTATTGTTTTCTTTTAATTTTTTAAAAATAATATTATATATATTTTTTTTTTTTTTTGGTGTATTATAATTTTTTTTAAATTTTTTACTTTTTAATATATTTTATTTAAGTTACAAAAAATATGTTTTTTTTTTAAGATTTTATTTATTAATTATAAAAAGAAAATTAAATGTCTGAAGAATTAAAAAAGGATGTTTTAGCATTCTTAAAGAAAAAAATGTTAGATCATATGAGATATCATAAACAAATATATAGTTTAAATGAATTTTATATGATAGCATATAGTAAAGATTTTTCAGATTCTCGTGATATAAATATATCTCAAATAGATAATTTTTTACATGATTTTGGTATTTTTTTAACTGCTCATGAAGAATCATTATTATTTGAATTTATTAAAAAAAAAGAATTTACAATTTCAGTTAAAAAATTTGAACAAATTTTTGACTTAGAAACTCCAGAAGAATTAATACAAACTTGTAAAAATATATTCAATGATATTAAAGATAAAGACGAAGAATTATCTAAAGAAGAATTTATGAATAAAATTCAAATTGATAAACATCCTTATGTTACATTTTTTGGAAGAAAACCTGATTTTGCAAAATCTAAAATTGAACTTGCTATTAATTTTGTCTCTGTTTCTGATTATATTACTGAAAGTGGTTTTATTTCTTTTCATAAAGATTTATATGCTTTTCTTTCTGATGATGATGAAAGAAAAAATTTTATTGATAATATTAATGTTCTATGGGGGCAATAAAAAAATTGAAAATTAAATTAAAAATATATTTTTGGTTTTTTTTTAAATAAAAGATAGATTTTTATTTTTAATATCCTGAACTTTTTTATCGTTAAAATTATATATATATATTATTAAATAATTATTATATTTATCATTTTCAATAAAATGGAAAAAAAGAAAAAATCAAAAGAGAAAAATATAAATAAAAACAAAATCAAAACTAAAAATAATAAAAAAATAAAAGAAGAAGTTTCATTAGAAAAAAGAAAATGGAAAGAAGATAAAAAAAAAGAATTTAAAACAGGAAAATTAACTCAACAAGAAGAAGAAATAATTACAAATTCTTTATGTGAATATGCATTTGAAAATAATTTATCAAAAAATGATTTATTAAATATTATAATAGAAAAACAACCAAAAAATAAAAAAATTTGGTCTAAAATATCAGAATGTTTACCAAATAGAAGAGTCCAATCAATTCATAATTTTTGTCATAGAAGATTTAATCCTAATAATTATAAAGGTAATTGGAGTTTAAAAGATGAAAAACTTTTATTAAATTTAGTTAAAGAATATGGTAAAAAATGGGAATTAATTGGAAAAAGATTAGAAAGAACTGCTACAAATTGTAAAGATAAATATAAAAGTTTGGGTGAACATAATTATAATGATATTATAAAAGAAATTAATTTAATTTTAATTTTAAAATTTTTAAAAGCAATTGATAATTATATTAATGATGATCAAAATGAAAAACAATATCCTATTTTTAATTATGTTTATAAGTTTAATGAAAATGTTTATAAAAATAATGGTGTTTTATTTAAATTAAATAATAAAAAAGATAAATTATTAATTGATTCTTCTATAAAAGAAGAGCAATCAAAAATTATTATAAAAAAAATTTTAAAAACTTTAATAAATGTAGAAACTCTATCTTCTATAATAGAAAATAAATTAGAAATTTCATGGAAAATAATAAGTTCCAAAATAAAATTTTTTTCAGTTGATGATTGTAGAAATCATTGGAATCAAATATTAAGAAATTTTGAAATATTAGAAAAGGAAGAAAATAAAAGAGATTATAAATTAATAAAAAAAATATATAATTCTTCTCTTAATGATATTGAATATTTTGATTTTAATTTAGTACATAATAATAGAAATTCAGAAGAAAATAAAGCTAAATTAGAAGATTTAATAAGAAAACATGATTTATATGGTGTTAAAAATTTTCAAACTAATATCAAAGCAATATATGAAGAATTAAAAAATAAAATAAATAATAATGAGAATTTAAAGAATGAAACTGATGAAGAATATGAAAATGAAATTAAAAAAAGAAAATCAACAGATATTATAAAAATATATTCAGAATTTCTTTTAAAAAAAAGAGGAAGAGATGAATAGTAATATAATATATATTTATATTATAATTATTTTTCTTTTAATTTAATAAAATCTTCAACTTTATAATCACCTCCTTCATCTTGTTTAAATTGAAGTTTATAAAAATTACCATTTAAACTTAAAGCTAAAATTGTATCATTATTTCCCCATTTACACATAAATTTATTTTCTTCAATTTTAAATCTAGCAAAAGAATATTCATAATTTTTTTTTTTAAATATACTTAAGAATTTTCCCCAATTATTTGTACTATTTTTAGGAACCTTAATTTCTTCTTCATCTTCTTTATTATCTTTTTTATCTTTATTAATTGATTTTAAAGCTCTATTTGTATTATATAAAGAAAAAATATGAACAGTAGTTTTATCACTATTACAAACAAAAAATTTATTTGAAGGTTCAAAACAAATAGAATAAATTTTAGCATTATCAGTTCCTCTTCTTAATTCTTGAACTAATTCTCCATTAAAAACAGTATAAATTCTAATTAAAGTTCCTTTTTCTGAAGCAGAAGCTAATAAAGTTCCATCTAAATTTAATGATAATATTTGTATTTTTGTTCCATGACATTTTATTTCCATATTTTTAGTATTATTATCTGAATATATTTCAACTTCTCCTTCTGATTTTTTTGAAGGAAAAGCTAATTTAAAATTATTATATGATATTGCTATTATTCCTTTTGGATTTGAAAATGTTTCAATACATTCATTTATTATTGATAAATCTAATAAATTAAATATATATATTTTTTTTTCACAAACAATAACAATTTTTTCTTTTGTTAATTTTACATTTTTGACATTTGTATCAAATCTTAACTGAGAAATAATTTTTTCTTGTAATTCATCCCAAATTATAACTTTATTAAGGGAATATTTTGGAAATGTTCCTCCACCAACTAAAGCTAATATATTTGACTTATATAACATTGATATTATTCCTATTCCTCCGTCGAGATCTATATAATTTATTTATTTTGTTTTTTTACTTCTTGAAAATAATTGTTCTAATGGAAATGAATTATATATATGATATCCCATATTTGTTCCTATACAAAAACATGAGGAATCTTGATTAAAATTTATACAGATTATTTCTTCTTTTGATGGTATTTTTTTTGGAATTCGTTCCATTTAAATTTTTTTAATTTTATTTTTTGATAATCATTTATTAAATAAATTTAAATTTTATATATAAAATATTACTTCTTTTTATATTATTAATTTCATTCTTAATTTTTTTTTACAATTTAAATATTAAAAAATAATTAAAGAAAATGATTTATAATTATAATATACTATTTTTTATTTAACTAAAATATGATTGAATTTATTAATAATGTGGAGGAGAAATATTCAGATTTATATAAAAGAGCAGAAAATGATGTTTCAAGTGGGACAACAATAAATCAAATGTTAAAAATAGTAAATGACAAAATTCAATCATTAAATAAACTAACACAAATGGAAATTGATAGAAAAAATAGAAAATATGATAATCCAGAAGAAATGTATCAATTAAATTTGTTAAAAAAAAAAGATCAACTTTTAAAAAAACAATTATTTAAAATGCAATTTAAAAAACAGTAAAAAAATATTAATATTTAAAAAATATATAGTGCAAAAAAATTTATTAATTTTAAATCATATTCACCATATATATCAAAATTAAATGAAACAACAAGATTAAGACAATTAAATTTTGGTCAAGATTTTAAATATGATAATTTATATATTCATTCTTTTCATCAAGTTGAAACAGAACCAAATAAAATTATAAGAAATAAAGATGATATATTTAATATTAAAGTATGGCCAGTTAAAGAAAAGCCAAAATATAAACCTAAAGTTTATTATTTAAGAGTAAATAATAGTTATTTAATAATTTTAGGAAATAAAAGCTCCATTACAAGATGTTAAAAATTATAATCCTAAATATGATTTTATTTATAAAAAAATTCCATTTGTTAAAATTTATCCTCCTCATTCTCGTAAAGAAACTCCAAGAAAAAAAGTTGTTAGTAAAAAAATTTCTTATCCTCATTCTAATCCTGTTTCACCACGATATAATAATGAAACAATATCCAATATTAAGTTAAATCAAGGAAAAAATAGAACTGTTATTAAATTAAAGCCTTAAATTATTTATTTTGTAAACAAATTAAAAGTAGAAAGGTATTTAAATTCTAAAAATTATTTTTTGAAAAATCTCATTTATAAATTTTATAAAAATAATTATAGTGAAAAAATATTATAATTATTATCATTTAAATTAGTTAAAATATAATTAAAAATTTTATTTTGCATTTCTTCTAATTAAAAATCAGTTAAAATTTTAATTAGTTTATTATTATCTAAATAAAAAAACCTATTCTTCTGTTTTTTCTTGACTAAAAAGGATAATAAGTATAAATTCTTTTTTATGAATTTTTTTATTGATTTTTTTATATCTTTAAAATCATATTATTCATAAACTAATCTTTTTAAATTTAAAATGTTTTTATGATACAATAATCTATATTTTATTAAATAATTATATAAATGAATTAAATAATGAGTAATAAAATGTCAAATGACATAATAGAATGGATTAAAAAATATTTTAATGAAAATGGAAAAGATACAAAAGCAGTTATAGGAATTAGTGGAGGATGTGATTCAAGTGTATGTGCATCACTATTAGTAAAAGCATTAGGTAAAGAAAGAGTAATTGGAATATTAATGCCAAATGGATATCAACATGATATAGATATTGCAAAAAAATTAGTAGATTATTTAGGTATTAAATATTATATTATAAATATTAAAGATACTATTAATTCACTCGATAATGAATTTCAAAAAATATTAGAAATAAATCCTAATGATTATGATGTATATAAAACAAATACTCCAGCAAGAATAAGAATGACTACATTATATGGTATAAGTGCAATTATTGGTGGAAGAGTATGTAATACATGCAATTTAAGTGAAGATTATGTTGGATATTCTACTAAATTTGGTGATTCAGTTGGTGATTTTTCACCTATTTCTTCATTTACTAAAACTGAAGTTAAAATGATTGGATATGAATTAGAACTTCCTAAAGAATTTGTTGATAAAATTCCTGAAGATGGAATGAGTGGTAAATCAGATGAAGAAAAATTAGGATTTACTTATGATGTATTAGATAAATATATTAGAAGTGGCATATGTGAAGATTTAAAAATAAAAGAAAAAATTGATTATCTTCATAAAATTAATCTACATAAAATTAATCCTATGCCTTCATATAAGCCAAATAAATGATAAATTATTTAAATATAAATATTTTTAATTTTTAATGTTATTTAAAAATGATTTTAAGAAATTTCTTTAATCAAACTCTAATTATTAAAATTCCTTAAAAAATTTACTAATTAACCCTTAAAAATATTATTTTTTAAATTTTAAATAATTTCAAGAATTAAATAAAAAATATTATTTATAAATTAAATAAAGTTTTTAGACAAGATTTGAATATTCATTTTCAAAATCTACTTTATTAATAGCATTTTTTAAATTATCAATTAAATAATAACTATATCTAAATGATTCATCTTTATCTAAAGTTGAAATATTTAATTCATTATTATTTCTTGTTGGATTATAAGTCATAAAACTAGTATTTTGATTTTGATTATTAAAAGTTACTTTTGGACTATTCATTAACCTACTTTTATTTATATCACTTATAATATTATTTGCGCTTAAAATATTTGGTAAAGAATAATTATTATTATTTGTTCTGTCAATTAAAATTGTACTATTATTTTTAAATCTTGATATTGTATCTTGATATACATTTTCTCTTTTTTTTAACATTTCATTTTCATTTTTTAAATTTTTGATTTGTTTATTCATATTCTCTTTTAAACTTTCATTTTCTTTATTTTTACGTTCTAAATCTTTATATATTTTTTCAACTTCTCCTTGTTTTCTTTCTAAATCTATCATAGAATTATTATAAGCTGATTCAAATTTTTGACATAATTGATTTAAATTATTTATTTTTTGATTAAGTTCCATTTCATTATTTGATATATTTTTATTATTTTGTTCAGATTGATATAATTTCATTTTGAAATCCTCATTATTTTTTTCTAATTCATTTAATCTTTTATTTTTATCAAATATTTCTTTTTCTAATTTTTCCGATTCTGTTTTAATAATTTCAAAATCAATTTTATATTTTGATAATTCATTTATTTTTTCATTTAAATTATCAATCTCATTTTTATATTCTAAATTTTTATATTTTAATTGTTCATTATCCTCTTTTAAAATTTTATTTTCATTTTTAATTTTTCTTAATTCATCATTTAAGTTTGAAATTTCTTTATTTTCAAAAGTACATTTCTCATTATAAGAAGATAATAATTTTTGATATTCTAAATCTAATTTATTATAATTTTCTGATAAAGGATTAAATTTTGATTTTAATTCATTTAATTTTTTATTTTTTTTTTCTAAGGCATTTTGATTTTGTTGACTATTATTTATACATGATTCAAATTTCATAGTTGAAATTTGAGCTAAATGTTGGAATTCTGCAATAATTTGGTTTTTTTCTTTTAATATTTCATTTAATCTATTTATTTCATTTGTTAATTGAATATTATCTGAAGCTGCTGTTTCTAATTCATTTATTCTATTATTTAATTGTTCAATTATTTGTTGTAATGCATTTAATTCTGATTGCTGATTTTGAGTTATATTTTCATATTTCAATAAATCCCTTTTTAATGTTGCAATATAAGTTGAAGAATCCATTTTTTTATAAAAATTGAAAAATATTTAAAAGAAAATAAAAATAAGTTCAATTATAATAAATATAAAAAATAAGAATAATAATAATAATAATATTCTTGTTTTTATATTATATGATAATAGTTATAAATCAGTAATTTTATTATTCATTAAATTTAATTTCATTTCTACAATTTGGACATCTTCTTTTTCTTTTAAACCATAATTCCAAACATGTAGAATGAAATAAATGATTACATGGTGTTATCATATATTTTTTTCCTTCAATATTTAAACTTCTTTCACTGAATTCAAAAATTGAAATAAAAATTTTATACCAATAATAAATGTAATTAAATTTGATTTTAATAATACTATTTTTATTTATTTGCCAAAGTTCATCTGTAAATGTGAAATCATTATTAATATTATTTATATTATTTTCATTGTCATCTGAAAAAAGTGGATTTAAACAAATAACACATTCTAAATTTTTGGTATCTAAGTTTGAAAATAAATTTAATATTTCATCTTTAGTTTTATAAAAATCAAAACTTTTAGTTATATATTTTTTAGGGAGGAAAAATCGACTTCCTTTAACTTTTTGGCAATAGAGAATATAGATTTGAAGAAGCATTAATATCATTTGAAAAACTATAAAAAAAAAATCGGGAGGAATTAAAAAAAAATTTTTTTTATTTAATCGAAAATAACATGGTATGAATAATTTATAAATTGATGTTAAAATAATATATGACCAGGGTAAAGCAATTCTATTATTATAATATATATTATATATTATTTGAGGTGTCCAAGTTAATAAAATTCCTATTGTTATAAAAGGTTTATAAAATAAAAATTTAATTGCAAAAAGAAGAGATAAAAACATAATTAAATAAAATCCTCCAAATAATTTTAATAATTTTTTTTTTATTAAAACTTGATCTGTTAAATATTTTTGATTTTTTAACCTCCAAATAGAATATAAAAATCTTAAATCAGTAAATGAAAAATTTATGAAAAAAGTAATTGTTGGAATAGAAAATTCATACACATATTTTGGATAATATAAAGTCAAAAAAAAATGAACTAAACAACCATAAGAATTCCAAATAATATTTTCAAAAATAATTATTAAAGAAATTCCATTTGCAAATCCTTCTGAATCTTTTAATCTATATTTAACAATATTTGTATTTATTATCATTAATATACATATTGTTATAATTGATTTTGAATAACTTTTAATTAAATTTGACTCTTCTTTTGAATTTTTGACATGAATTCTAATTTCATAATTATCAAATTCTTTACAATTAGAAAATAATTCTCCAATAATATCATCTTCATAATTTATAGTATCATTTTCATATAAAGAAAAATTTAAAGAAATAAGTGATTTACAATAAAAATTTGATTTTTTCTTATCAAAATATTGACCTATTTCTACATCTGATTTAAATTCTCCTTCAAAAACTATTTTTGAATTTATATCATATATATTAGTTAAATTTTTAACTTCCAATTTTTTAATTGGAATTTCCATATAAAGCATTTTCCAATTATCAATATATTCTCCTTCTAAAAATCTAATTATAATATTTAAAGATTCATACCCAATTTCTCTATTTATTTTCATTTGCATATATAACATTCCATTTGAAACAAAAGAATTTTTATTATACCATTTTCCTTCATAATTTATTTGATCTATATTTTGAATTATTTCTTTTATTAACTTTCTATTTTCTGACTCTTCTGTTGTATTAATATTTTTTTCATCTAAATATCTAAAATGAGAATATGGATTCTTGGGAAAATCACTTGATAAATAATGATTTTTCTTATAATTTTTATCAAATAAGGAAATAAAAAGATGTAATAAAAATATATAAAAAGCAAATAAAAAAATTGGAAAGAATAAAGCTTTTATTACATTTCTAAAATCAAATTCAATATTTTCGTTTGTATTTCTGATTGATATTTGGTTATCATGTGGAATAATTAGCATATTATTTTTAAAAATTATCTTAAATAATTCATTTATTTAAAATAAATTTTATAATTAATAAATATTATTCAAATTAATATTTATATTTAGAATCTAATAATATTGAAAAAAATTACCCTTAAATGATTTACAATACATTTTATCAAAAAACAGGAAAAAAAATTTAAAATATTAAAAATATTTTAGAAAAAAAATACTCTTATTTTTGATTTATATTTGAAAATTTTCTGTTTGAGGTTTATTTATTATATTTAATATTGATAATTTTATTTCCTGTTTTAATTCTTTCTGACTATATTTATTTTGTTTATTAACTTTTTTAAATATATCTTCAACAATATCATTGATTTCATCATTTGAATTACTAATAAAATAACTATAATTTCTTCCATTAAATTCAGCAGTTATTTTTTTTTTTCTACATTTATTTATAATTTCTTTTAAATCAAGAACTACTCCAAAATTATTAATTTCATTATTTTTTCTTTTCAAATCAATAAATTTATTAATATATTTAGTAATTAATAATCCACATTTTTCTATTTCAATTGGTTTCAAGTTTAAATTAAAAATAGAATTTATTTTTACTGCAATTTTTAAACCATCATCATCTAAAAAAACACTAATTTTTTTTTCATTATCTTTATATTGGCATTTTAAAATAAGTAAAGGCTTATCAATAGAATTAAAAATAATTGTTTTTTTTTGATTTATTTTAGCACTTCTTAGAATATTAGGATTGAAAAATTTCATATTTTGTTTTTTTTTTGAATTATTTACAAATATATTTTTAATCAAATTTTCTTTTGAATTTAAAAAATTTTTATTACTTTTATAATTTGGACAAATTTTCACTGTATTATTCACCTTTGTATTTTGATTTGATGAAGTAGTTATTTCACTACTATGTTTTGTATTTGCATTTTCTTTTATATATTCTATTTTTTTTATTTTTTTATCTTTATCATTTTGTTTAATATTATTTAATGAATTTGTAGGAACTGGATATTGAATTTTACTTTCAAACATAGGAGTTGATTTAAGAAGGTATGAAGATTTATTTATTATACAGTTAAACATTATATATTTTTTTAAATTAAATTAAAAAAAACTTATAAAAAAATACAAAAAAAATTAAACAGATAATATTTTCCAAATACAAAATATAAACAAATAAACAATAAAAAACAAATAAAAAATTAAAAGAATTACCAAATTAATAAAAAACAATTTAAAAAAAGAAAAAAAAAAATGCAATTTAATCTTCAAAATGAAAACAATGAATATAACAACAGATATAACCAAAATTATAATAATTATGATCCATCATGTTCAATAGAAATATCATATGATAATTGGTATCAAAATAAATATTATGATGAAATAAGGAAAATTCAATATGGAGATGATTTAAGAAGACAAATTCAAGAAAAAGAAATGAGAAAAAGATTAGAAAAAAAAAGAAAAGAAGAAGAAGATTTAAAAGAAGAACTTCGTTTGCAAAGAGAAAGAGAAATATTAGATCAAAAAGCAAGAATAGAAGAGCAAAAAAGAAAAGAAGAATTATTAGCAAGAAAAAATGAAAATGAAAGAATAATGAATTCATATAGTGTAATGTCAAAACCAAAAAGTACAAAACCAAAAAATAGAATTGTAATAATAGATCAACCTAAAATTGTTACTAAATCTTATGCTGAAATATTATTAGAAGAAAGACAAAATTCTTTAAAACAATTTAATAATGATATGCTTGATACTATAAATAAAATGACAAATGAATATAATAAAAATATTTCTAGATTAAATAATGAATTAAATAAAATGAAATCTGAAAGTAATATTTTTTCCAATGATTTAGGAAAAGGAATTAATGATTTAAATGAAGCTTTGAAAATGAAAAAACAACAAGAAAATGTTCAAAAAAATTATTTTTATAAACTTTATGTTGATAAAAATATGAAAAGACAAGATTTAAATGATTATATTAAAGTAGGAAGTGTTCCTTATTTTGAAAGAAAAGATATTGATTATAAAGATTATAAACTTCCTCCAATTCTTTTAGATCGAAGTATTTCTTATAATGATAATAATGCAAGACCACTTAAAATATATGGATGGTATTTTTAAAAAAAAGAATTTTTTACTTTATTTTATTTATTATTATTTTTTTAATATATAGAATATATATTTTTTAAAATAACTGTAAAAATGGCAATGAATTTAAAACAAATTTTTGAATATGAATTACATAGAAAATTATCATTAAGAGCTAAATCAGTAAATTCGGAAATAAATTTATTAACAAATGCATTTAAATTTTATGATTATGAGGAGATAGGAAAAGTAAAAAAAGAAGATTTTGCTAAAGTATTTGGAAAAATCGGTTTAAATGGAATTTCAAATAATGATTTATATAAATTGTTTGATATATATGATGTAAATAAAGTAGGTTATATTAATTACATAAATTTTATTGAATATATGTATGATATTGCTCCATATAATCCTCTTCAACCAGAAAATAATATTAGTCAAAGAAGAATTCCTCATTCTCAAATTCAACAAATTGATGGACAAAGACTTAAAACTCCATATATAACTGTAACTGATGAAAATAATTTTAATTATCCTTCTCGTACTCCTATAAGACCTATTAAAACTCCTATTGAACCGACTTTTAAAGAACTTGTTCAACATTCTAATCCAAAACCTTTATATAAACCTATTACTCCTTTGAGAAATGAAAATACTTATAAAATTCAATCTCATTTAATTCAAGATAATTTTCCCAAAATTCAAGAAGAAAAAGAAAGTGATTATAATCAAAATATTATCAATAATAATAATGCTATAAATAACAATATAAATAATTATAATTATAATAATTATAATACAAATAGTAATGTTAATCAAAATAGTAAAAATAAAGATAGTAATTTTGAAGATATTAGACCTCAATCTACAAAAATTAAAAAATATTTTCAAGTTTTATTACAAGAAATTAGAAAAAAAATAAATTTAAACAATGGTTTAATTTATTATACATTATTATCAAAAATCAATGATAAAGAAGATAAATTATATAAAACAATAAGTTATAATGATTTTATGTCAAGTATTCAAGAATCAAAAATATCAATTGAAAATACTGTAATCAGAGATTTTTATAATATTTTAGATTTTACTGAACAAAATAGAGTTTCTACAGAAATACTATTAAATCATATAAGGGGATTTTTAGCAGAAAATAGAAAATCAATTATAATAAATATATTTTCTCAATTAAATTCAAATAAAAAAGGATTCTGTGATATAAATACAATAAAAAAATCATTTAATGCGAAAAATCATCCTGATGTTATGAAAGGAAAAAAAAGTGAATATCAAATTTTAAATGAATTTAATTTTACATTTGATATATTTATTAAATTTAAAGGAAGATATTATGAAATTTCATTAGAAGATTTTATAGAATATTATTCCCCAATAAGTGCATCAATTATTAGTGATGAAGAATTTAATAATATAATAAATAGTGTTTGGGATTCAAATTTATCAAATTTTCATAAATTGAGTAAAAGTGTTGATTTCAATCATATAATTGAAAATAATAATTATCAAAACTCTAAAACTCCTTATAATATTCAAAGTAAATTTGCACCAATGAAAGAAGTAGATTTTAATACAATTAGTCCTCAAACTATAAATAATAGAGCTTATTCAAATAGTCGATTTAATACAATGAGAGCAGAAACTCCTTCTTATAATATAATTAATGGAAACTATTATGACAATAATAATAATTATAATACTTCTAATAATAGATATACATTATCTCAAGGAAATAATAAATTATATAATTCATATCAAACTGAAAATTTAAATCAATTAAAAGTTGACAATGATTCAAATAATAATAATCAAAGTGTTAATTTAATTAATAAATTAAGAAGTATGCTTCTTTCAAGAGGTCCAAAAAGTTTATTTATAATTGAAAAAATGTTATCAATGTATGATAATAATCATACAGGAAATATAGATTATAATACATTTGAAAAAATAATTCAATTATATAAATTACCATTAACAAAAGATGAAATATCAGCAATTTTTCAATTTTTTGACGAAAATAAATTAGGTTCAATTAATTATGACAATTTAATAAAAACAATAGTAGGAAATATGCCATATAAAAGGGAATATTTAATCAAAAAAGTTTTTAATTTATTATCATATGGTGATAATGAAATTTCATTATCACACATAAAAACTTCTTATAATGCATCAAGACATCCTGAAGTTGTTGCTTGTAAAAAAAATATAGATGAAATTAAAAATGAATTTGCTGATAATTTAGATATTTTTAGAGAATATATTAATCCTCACACTAAAACTTCGAAAGGATATTTAAATTATAATGATTTTATAAAATTTTATAATCAAGTTTCTTTAGGTATTTCTGATGATAATTATTTTAATTATTTAATTAATAATGTTTGGAATTTAGATAATGGAGATGACAAACATTATTATAATTTTGGAAAAAACGAATTTGGTATGAGATATGTTAGTTCTCCTAAATTGTCAAATTTTTATCAAAAATTTTAATGATATAAATATTAATTGCTTTTAATTTATTTATTTATTAAATATTTTTTTAATTATTTTTTATGATAAACGTTTGTGTTTATAAATATATATCTAGAAATTTTAAATATATTTTTATGTAATTATTTAAAAAAAACTAAACTCTAAAAAACAAGATTTTTACTAACTATATTATTAACCTTATCTAAAAAAAAATTAAATAAATTTATATATATATAGAAGATAATAATACTGAAATAATGAAATAAAAAAAATCATTATTTACAGAATAATTAAAAAAAAATCATATATACAAAAAGATATTTAATTCTGTTTTTCTACAAAAAAAGTAATGAAGAATTTTGGATAATTTACAAAGCAATTCCATTTGAATTTAGGAAAGCTGAGAATTGATTTACATAAGAATCATAAAGTTCTTGTTTAACATAAAGATTAAATTCCAAAACTTTTAAAGCATTGATTTCTAGTTTATTTATACTTTTGTTATTTAATCCTCCAACTTTTCCATAAAATTCATTTGTTTCAAAAAATTCTTCATTATATTTAATTGCTAAAACAATACTTATTAGAATTAATTTATATACATTTGAGAAACTTAAATTTATTTTTCCATTATTGCAAATTCTATCAAAATAAATTACTGATAAAATTAAAGTTGAGGGTTCTGGATTTGAATATTTTATTAATCTTTTAATATATTTTGTGATTGATATTTTGGGAATTTCTTCTAAAGTTTTATTTAATTCTGAATTATGCATTTTTTGTTCATATTTTACGGATTGTTCAATTGTATTTCCAATTATATTTGTTAAGAGATAAATTAATTTTTTATAGTTTTTATCAAATTTTGAAGTTGTTGAAATTAAATTTGATAATGTTATTGACATTTGATTAATTTATCTGATAATTAATTTATATCTCGATTTTATATATAAAATTTATTAATTTCATAAAATTAATTTAATTAATTCTTTGGAAACGAATTTAAATATTTTTTTATTTTTTTGTTTTAAAACAATTTTATCCTAATGAATTAAAAAGATTATTTTTAAAAAACAATAATAAAATATTTTAAAATTTTAAATTAAAAATCTTCAAATATTTATATCAATATCACTTGCATCTTCATTATTATTATTATTTTCGGTAGTATTTTGAAAACTTAATCTTGGAATATCTTCACAAGCATAAATAGATTTACTTTGGTATTTAATTGGATCTTTTCTTGAATAATAAACATGTTCTAAAATTTCAACAATTTCATTTAATAATTGATCCATAATAACTTTAGATAAAATTAATTTAACTTTAGTTTCACCAACTTCAAAATTTTTCCATTGATCATCATCTTCTTTTAATTCTTCACCAATACTTTTATAGAACTTTTTATCTCTATCAGAATTAATTAAATCTAAATCAAGATTATCATAATTTTCAGATATTAAAGCCATTTTATAATTATTTAAATGTTTTAATTTTTTTGATATATTATGTTTAAATTTTTTTTTTGATGTTTCATCATCAATTCCATATTTATAAATAACATTTCTATTTCTAATACTCCATTTTAAAGGTTCTCCAATTTTACCATATAATCTTTCTTTTTCAATTAATTCATTTGCTGCATCAACTAAACATTCATTTAAATATGTATCATATTTTATTTCTTGTTCATTATTATTTTCTTCTCTTATTTTTTTATCAATTGGTTCAAAATCTTTTACTATTTTATTTGTATTTAAATATTCTTGGTTTTCTAAATTTTTATTTTTATAAAAATAATTTGGGTCTTTTAATAATTCATCATCTTTTTTTAATACAATATTATTCATTAATTCAGTTTCATCTATTTTAAAAGGTTGTTTTAAATTATTAATAATATTTGAATAATTATTATCTATTTCTTTTGAAATTTTATTTATTAATTTCGGTGCTATTTTTTCATTATATAAATTTAATGTTTTATCTTTTTGAATTTCTGATATTGGTCTCATAAATATAGAATTATTTAAACTTGACATATCACTTTGATTACTATAAATACTATTATTTGTATTATTATAATCTATATTTTGAGAATTACCTAAACTTCTAAAAGCACTATTATTTATTGAGGAACTTAATGATACTTGTGTATTTATTGTTTTCTTTGGTAATATCTTTTTTTTATTTTGAATTTCTGTAGAAATTAAATTTTTTAATATTTGTTCTGTTAAATCATCTGCAAATTTATTTTTTTGTTTATTTGTCATTTCTGGTAAATTCATTATAGGAACTTTTTTTTCTTCAACTTTTATAACTTCTTCTTCTTCTGGATTTTTATTTTCTTTATCATCTTGTTCAGGGTTTTGATTATATCGATTATTTTTAAGACTATCATAACTTGGATCTTTATATTTAAATGAATTTGATAAATCAATAGAATTTATTTTTCCATCATCTTTTTTATCAGAAGAATGAATATCAATTATATTTATATTATCTTTTTTATTATTATTATTTTCTTCTTGAATATCTTCAGGAATATCTTCTTGAATAAAATCTCCTTCATTAATATTTCTTGATTTATTTTCTAAATTATTTTTTTCTTTATCATTATCTTCTTCTATCATTTCATTAAGTATATTATCATTATCATTTTTATCATCTTCTATGTTATCTACATCTTCAAAATCATATTCATATGAATTTTCATTTTTATCATCATCATTTTTAATATTATCATTATCTTTATTTAAATCAAATTCTTTAATATTATTTTTATTATCATTTAATTTTTGAATATCTTTTTCATTATTTTTATTTTTACTTCTTTCAGAAGAAGATTTATTTGGTGGAATAGTTATTTCCCAATCAACTGCATTTAAATCTTTTTCTGCAGATATATCTAATTCATTAATACTTTTTATTGTACTTCCTGATTCTAATCTTTTAAAGTTTTTATTATCTTCTGTTAATGTAGGACTATCAATATTTAATATATTATTAGGTTCTTTTTCTTTATTGTTTTCTTTTTTAGTTAAATTATTCTCTTCTAAATTAATTAAATTATTATTTTTATCATTATTATCATTTTCAATATCATTATTCTTTTTTTCATTATTATCTTTTATATATTCTTCAATACCTTCATTAATTGGTGCACTCTCACTATTATCTCCTCCTTTATTTTCTATTTTTTTTATTTTAGATGAAGAAGAATTATCTTCATTAATATCTTTTTTTCTTGATTCTAATTCATTTTCTTTTTTATCTTCAAAATCATTAGAATAATCATCAAGATTTTCATCATTTACAGGTTCTTTATAAGCATGTTCAAAAATTCTTTGAAGAACTAAAGAACGAATTGGATTTTCAAAAGTATTAATTGCATTTGTTAATTTATTTTCCATTTCTTTTTTCTTTTCTTCAGGAATATTTTTATTATTTGAAATATTACTATTTTCATTTTCAATAATTTTATTTTTTTTATTATCAGGTTTTTCTTTTTCTTTTTTTTCTTCTTCTTTTTCTTTTTTTTTTTCTTCTTCTTTTTCTTTATCTTCTTCTTCTTCTAACATTTTTAATTTTCCATTATATTCCTTTTTAGCCTTACAATAATTTTTTAATTTTTTCATAAAAATAACTTTATATGTTTGTTCAAGTAATTGATCAAAAATATTAAATCTTTGATAATTATAATTATATAAAGATAATTTATTAAAAGCTCTTTCAATAAAAGGAAGACACATTTGTCTAAAAGCAGCTGAATAATAAAGATAATGTTCATATTTTCTAATTGTATTAAAAGTATTTTCTTTACATATAATAATTAATAATTGAAAACCATATAAATATCTATTTTTTTTTTCATCATATAATATTAATTCATTTAAAACATTTTTTCCATTTATTAATTTTAATAAATCATCTAAATATTCTAATTTTTTATTATATTCTTCTAATTCTTCTGGAATAAATTGATAATCTGAAGTTTGATTTAATTCTGAATTATTTTCATCTATTTTATTTAAATCATCACCTTTTGATTGTTGAGTATTTTGAACTGGTATTGTTTGTTGTATTGTTGTTGTTGTTGTTTTTGTTTTTTGAGATTCTTTTTCTTTATCTGTTAATTGTATATTCTCTTGAATTTCAGTGTTTATTATTCCACCTTTTTCTGGCCTTTTAATTGTTTCTTTTTCTGATGTTTTAATTGTTTCTTTTTCTGGTTTTTTTATTGTTTCTTTTTCTGGTTTTTTATTTTTATTTTTTTCTTTTTCTTTTTCTTTTTTTTTCTCTTTTTCTTTTTCTCTTTCTTTTTCAGGTTTCTTTTTTTTCTTTTCTTTTATTTCTTGTTGATATTTTTCATTTGGAATATTTTCATTATTTTCATTTTCATTTTCATATTGATTATTTTTATCATTGTTATCTTTTCTACTTGAATCTGAAATAAAATCTAAATTTCCACTTCTAATTCTATCTTCTTGTTCTTTAATAAAATTATCATATTTTTCTTTACTTAAAATTCCATCATTTTCACTATCATTATCTTTCATTCCTTTAGCAATAATTTGTTTACTTTCAATTAAATTAATTAAATATTCATTTTGATCTAAAATTGTACTTTGACTATTACTTTGACTATCATTTGGATTTTTTGTTTTTCCAATATAAAAACCATTTTTAACTTTATAATTATTTTTTCCAGTATTAAAAATATTTTTTTTATTACTATCAATATTTTCTTGTAATTTTATTAAATTTTTTAGTTTTTGAAAATCTTGATGTTTTTTTTCTTCACCTTTTTTAAATTCATTTTCTTTTCTTAATTCATCTTTTTTTTTCATATAATTTTTAACTTCTTTTTTAGGTCTTTTATTTATTCTATCTTTATAAGCTAATTGGAAATTACTATCATCATCATATACTAAACGAGTTTTTGAATCTGCTTTTATTATTTTTCCTTTATTATTATCATTATTATCAAAACTTTTTCTAAAAGAATTATTATTTGAACTTTCTTTATTTTTTATAAATAAATCTTTATTATTAATATATGATTTTATCATATTTTCATACTCAAAAAAATTTACATTTGGTTTTTTTCTTTTTTTTATGTCTTCTGAATCATTTATATAATTATTTGTTATTGGTTGGCGTAAATTTATTTTAGAAATTTTTTTATGATTTGGTTCATCTTTATTAAATTCATTTTGATATTCTTCTATTTCTTTACTTTCTTCATTATGATCTTCATTATTTTTTATATTTTCTTCATCATTATCTTCATTTTTTTTTATAATTTCTTCAATATCAATTCCATTATCTTTTAATAAATTAAGTTTTTCTTCGAAATTCTTATATTCTTTTTTCTTTGCTTCTTCTTTAACTTTTTTTTGAAAATCTTGAACAGATCTTAATTCACTATCTGTCATTAATTGTTGAATTAATTTATTTCTTTCTTCTTCTTTTTTGGAATTATTTAAATTTTGAGTAGCAGAATTTATATTTGCAGAATTTAAAGCAAATTTTAAATTAGGTTGTGTTCTTTGATAATATTTAGAATCTTTTTCATCTATATTAGCATATTCATTATTAATTCTTTTAGGAAAATTAAATGATTTTAATCTTTTATTATCATGAATACCTTTTTCATCTTTTTCTTTACTATTTAATTTTTTTTGATTTTTAAATTGTTTATTGGAATCATTTTTAATTGAATTTTTATCTTGTATTGTTGAATAAGGTGTATTTTTTTCTAAATGTTCAGTTGATGAAATTACAGAATTTTTTTTTGAATTTTTTGTCTTTTGATTTATTTTTGATTTTTTTGATTTTAATCCACCATCAGAAACAAAATTATTACTTTCTAATAAATTATTTGAAATAAAAAAAGTTGCTTTTTTTTCAGGTTTTTTATATAAGATTTCTGCACTTTTTCCAACATCAACAGTTGGAAAACATACATATGGAATTTTTACAAAATAATCTCTTGATGATGATGGTACACTAATTTATTTGTTTTATATTATTATTTTACCTTATACTTAAATTTGGTTTTGTTGTATTTGATAATACTCTTCTTGGTTGGTTATTCTTTTCTTTCATTATATTATATAATTTATAATTTTTATTTTAATAATTTTGATTTTCTATTATTCGAGTTTTTTTGTATTTTTTTTAAAATCTTTGTTTTATATTTTTTTAGTTAAAATATAATTGAATGGAATGAAAATGTTTTTTGGTTTCTATAAGTAAAAGATTATAATAATAAAATAAAAATGGGAGTATGTACTTGTCTTAGAAAAGAAGAAGGAGATAATTATGATAATTTCACAGCTTTATTATCAAATAAAATTAATAATAATAATAAAAAATTAAATAATTCTCAACCTCAAACAACAACTAAACTAAAATCAAAAAAAATAAATGAAATAAATATAAACAATGTGAATAATAATAATGATAATAATAATAATGAAAAATATGAAGAAAAAGAAAATGATAGTGAATTTATAATATCAAATAATTTAAATATTCTAAAAAAACTTCAAGAATCAAATCCAAATGAAGAACCACAAGATCCTTTTTCATTTTATATTTTCAAAAGAATAAATTCAATAAGAAAAAACCCACAAAAATATATTAAAATTATTAGAGATTCAAAATCAAAAATTACTTTAGATAAAAATAATAGATTAATTTATAAAAGTAAAGTAAAAGTAGCTTTAAATAATGGAGAAAAAGCTTTTGATGATGCTATTGAATTTTTAAAATTAACTCAACCAATGAATAATTTAGTTTATATTCCAAAAATGACAATTGCAATTCCAAATAATGAAAATGATATTAAGAATAAAGAATATTTAAAAAATGAAGTAAATAAAAAATTAAATAATAATATTAATATTAAAATATTTTGGAAAGACTATATAAATGATGCTGAAACATGTTTTATTTTAACAGTTGTAGATGATTCAAAATTAAGATTAGGTTCAAAAAGAGAAGATATATTAAATCCAAAAATAAAAAATATCGGAATATCATCAGGCAAAATAGGTCAATCTTTTGTATCATATTTTACTTTTTCATAATTATATAAAAAAAAATATAAATAAAAATTAAAAAAAAAGATTAAAAAATAACATTTTAAAAATATAGAAAAATAAAAATGTCACAAGAAAAATATAAATCACCTTCATTAACAACAGATGCAATAGTATTAAGAAAGCATAAAAATGATGAATATCATGATATATTATTAGTAACAAGAGGACATCCTCCATTTCAAGATTATTTAGCATTTCCAGGAGGATTTGTTGAATATGGAGAAGAACCTGGAAAAGGTTGTTTAAGAGAATTAAAAGAAGAAACTAATTTAGATGGTAAAAGTTTAGAATTATTAACAATAAGAGGAGAACCAAATAGAGATCCTAGAAAACATGTTGTTTCTATTTTTTATATTATTGAAGTTGATGAAAATTCAGAACCTAAAGGAGGAGATGATGCTAAAGATGCTAAATTTTATAATTTAAATGACATTTTTAATAATTATAAAGATAAAATGGCTTTTGATCATTTTGGGGTTATTCAAGAATTAATCAATACAAAATTCAAAGATTTATATAAAAATTAAAT
Organism: Isotricha sp. YL-2021b; assembly: GCA_023805745.1. Lineage (NCBI taxonomy): Eukaryota > Ciliophora > Litostomatea > Vestibuliferida > Isotrichidae > Isotricha > Isotricha sp. YL-2021b. Next base: position 53,740 of record JAJJKW010000018.1, read on the forward strand.
TATTATTTTTTTATTAAAAAAATTTTTAGTATTTTATTTTTTTTTCTTATTTAGTTTAGTTTTTATATATTTTTTTTTCTATTTTTTTATTTAGTATAAAGTTAAAAAATCTTAAATTATAATTATAAATTTAATAAATTATTTAAAAAATGAAAAAAACCTTAGTAGAAGAAAGAGAAAATGAAATTAAAATAGGAAAGTATTCAATAAAAATGAAAATAATATTTTTAGTAGTAGCAATAATTTTAGTAACAATATTAATAATAATAATAGCATCATTATTTAGTTCTGGGAAATATGATAAAATTGGAGCATATGTTTTAGTTCCAAATCCAAAAAATTTAACATATAGAACAGGAAACTGTTTAGGATTTATAAATTCATATTGGGATGATGCAAAAAATTCATTTTTAGCATCAAAAGCAGGATTAAATACTCAAAGAAAAAAATTACCAGAAGCTCATTTAGTAAGATGGGGATATGGAATAGAAATAGGTGATTGTAAAGAAAATGAAAAATTAGGAATTAAACAAATTATAGCATATTTAGCAACACCAACAAATGACCATTCTACAAATATAAAAAATAGTGAAAATAATCCTCCTTTAAATTTATATGAAGAAATATGGAATGAAAATGGTTCAGTAAATCAAAATAATTATTGGGCATATTATGTATATCAAGTAGTTCAAAATTACAAAAATTATGTAAGTATATATGAAGTATGGAATGAGCCAGATTACACTAGAAATTATAATAAAATAGATTTATGGTATAAAGAGCCTCCAAATTCATCAGATTTATCCCATTGGAATTCAACAATATTTGAATATATTAGATTATTAAGAGTAACATATGAAGTTGTTAAAAAATATCATCCTGAAGCTTATGTTGCAACTGGAGGATTAGGATATGATTCTTTTGTTGATTGTCTTATGAGATATACCGATAATCCTGATGGAGGTAAAATTAGTAAAAAATTTCCTTCTTATGGAGGAGCTTATTTTGATTGTAATGCCTTTCATAAATATCCTAAATATGGAACTTTTGATATTCAAAAAAAAATTAATTATAATAAAGTTGCTTCTGATAATTTTGCTTTAAATATGATGGCTTTAAAAAGAAATCATGAATATGTTATTAAAAAATATGGTTTTGATGGGAAAAAATATCCTGAAAAAATTTATATTTGTACTGAAAGTGGTGTTGATTCAACAGGACAATATGGTTCTGATTTAATTAGAAGAAATTTTAATTTAAAAGCTCCTTTATATGCTATTGAAAATGATATTAAACAATTACATTATTTTACTACTGTTGATTATTCAAATGAAGGAAATGGAGATTATTTACCTGGAATCACTCAAAAAACAATTGATAATTATCAAGATTTAATGAAACCTTCTACTAAAGCAAGATTAGTTCTTAATCATTTTAATATTTATAAAATGGAATTTGATAAAATTAGAACAGAAAAATTAAGAAGTAATTTACCAAAAAATGTTACTGGAATTGTTTTAAAAAAAAAATTTGAACCAGATGAAGGGGAATTTATGTGTGATTATTTATATTCTGTTTGGATTGAATGTTTAGAAAATGAAAGAACTGATTCAATGGAAATTGAACTAAGTTTTAATGTAAAATATAATAAAATGGATTATTTACAAAATGATAGTTCTTTTGGAAAATCTGGAAAAGTTAAAATTAGTAGTACTCCTTTATTTTTCTATAATGTAGAAAAAGAAAGTTAATCTAATCTTTGAATTAGAATTATTATTATTTTAAATATAATAATAATTAGTGTAGGATACTTTTATTCTTATAATTTTTAGATAATATTAAATCTTAAAAGTATATATTATTAGATAATTTAATTAAGAAAAATCATTAAAACAAATTATAAAAATCATTTATTAAAATATTTCTAAAATTGACAATAAACCTATTTTGAAAAAAAAATGAACAAAAAAAAGAATCAATAAAAAAAAAACCTCATCCATCCTGTCCAAACTGTTCAGTAAACTCTCTTTGTTTAATTAAATCTTTCTCCGACACAGTTGGTTTAATTTTTTGTAAAGCAATAACATAATCTTCAAAAGTGACTTTGGGAGCAATTAACGATTCAGGATCTCTAATTTGTTGCATATTTAACTTAAAAGCTCCAGTATCAGTAGGCGAGCATGGAATAATATGAGTTTGATCGATATATTTAAAATACTTTGCAATAAGGCATTTCCTAATAGGACCATAAATAGCATCTTGAGTTAAAGTTGCAATATCACTTCCAGAATAACCATTAGTCATTTTAGCTAAAATATCAAATTCATTTTCAGTAACTTCACATTCAGTATCACCTAAACATAATTTAAACATTATTTTCCTAGCATTTAAATCAGGTAAACTAATATAAATTTTCTTTTGAAATCTTCTTCTGACAGCAGGATCAAGTGCCCATGGAACATTTGTAGCTCCTAATACTAAAATACCATCATCATCATTTCCTACTCCTTGCATTTGAATAAGAAATTCAGTTTTTAATCTTCTTGTAGCATCATTATCATTATCATTTCTAGAACTTAAAACAGAATCTATTTCATCAAGAAAAATTACAGCTGGTTTATTTTTACGTGCCATATCAAATAATCCTTTTATTAATTTCTCACTTTCACCCATCCATTTACTTACAATACTTGATGCTGATACACTATAAAATTTTCCTCCTGCTTCTGTTGCAGCGGCTTTTGCTAAAAATGATTTTCCTGTTCCTGAAGGACCATATAACAATATTCCTTTCCATGGTTTTCTTTTTTCTTGAAATAATTGAGGAAATTTTATTGGAAGTATTACTGCTTCTTTTAATGCACTTTTTGCATTTTCTAATCCTGCGATATCATCCCATTTTATATTAGGACTTTCACTTATTAATGCTGATGATAATTGCTTTTCTATTCCGTTTTCTTCTTTTTTATTATCTGAAGAGATTGAAACTTTTTTCATCTTTTTTTTTATTTCTTCTAAGGTATTTTTTAAATCTTCCTTTTTTTTCTCATAATTTTCACAATTATATTTGTTTGGATCTATATGTATTAATTTTTCTAATGTTTCTATTCCACGCTCGTACATTCTACTACATTTTGGAATATTTTCTTCTTTTTCACATTGTTTTGCTTCTTTTATATATAATTGAAAATCTTTTAATAAATCATCTATTTGTGATGACATCTTTTTATTTTTTTTATTATTTTTTTTTAAAGTTTTTTCATTTTTTTTTTTTTTTTGATTTTATATTATATATTTATATATTATTTTTTATTTATTGTTTTTTTTCTTAGTTTTCATCAGAATTTGAATCACTTGTTATGGATTTCATTTCACTTAAAGATTTTGTTCTTTTTCGTTTATGTTGAAGATATTTGTAATTTTCTATTATTATTATATCTTCTAATTTTGTATTATTTATAGAGATTATTTTATTTATAAAATCATCTTGTTCTTTAGATAAACAAGATATAAAATAATCTTCTTTTAATCCCTTATTTCTATAATCATTATATCTTGTTTCTATTTTTATTTTAATTGTATCTAAATCATTAATTTCTTTTTCTTTCTCTTTAATTATAGAATTACTTATAAATTCAATTAAATAATTAATATATGCAATTATATTATTTACAAAAATAGTAATTTCTTTTTTATTTTTCGGAATAGGAAATTTTGTAAATTTTTTAAAATCATTATTATTATTATTATTATTATCTTGTTTACTTAAATTATATTTTAATTTCTCTTTATTATTTCTATTAAAATCATTAATATTGCATTCATCATCACTTAATAAAGTATAATTATCTTTAGAAAAATTAAATCTAACATTTCCTTCATTAAAATAATAAGAAGATGTTTCATCTCTATATGATAAAATACTACTATTATTTTCTTTATTCAATGAGATAATTTTATTCAATTCTTCTTGTAATATATTATTATCTTGTATATTGACTGTGGTTTCCAACAAATTTCTCCTTAAATCATCAGAAGTTTCACTTTTAGTTCTTGTTAAAGGTTTTGGTGGTGGCATTAAAATTAATTCTTTTACTCTATTAGCAATTTCATTTTTTTTCATATTATTTTATATTGAAAAAGCCAAATTTTAGCTTTAAGAAATTTTACAATATATAATTATATTTTTAAATTTAAATTAGTTATTTTACATATTTATATTTATTTATTTATAAATCAAAAGTCATTTGAAAATTTTATAATTGCTTCATTTATAACTCTTACCCAAGGAGATATATCATATTTTTCTTTACACATAAAACTAAAAGTTCTTTTTGGAGTTTTTAATAAAAATTGATTATTTTTTATTAATTCTGCTGAACAAGATTTATTTAACATTATTGAACCTTTTATTTCTTTTGTTTTAGGATCAATATAATCTAATCTTGGTGTATCATATAAAATAACTTTTCTTAAATCATAATAAAAATATGGACTTCTTTTTTTTAATAAACCTTTTTTTAAAATATGTCCATTTGTATCTTGGAAAATTCTATTTCCAGTAATATCAGATTTTATACTCATATCAAGTATTTTTTTTATTTTATTATTATTTTCTTCTTCTTCTTTTGATTTTTTTAATAATTCTATATTTTTTTCACTATTTGCATTTTGTTTATTGAAATTATTTTTAGTATAAATAGTTTTTTTTAATAATTGATTTCTTATTTCTTTTAAATCAAATTTATTATTATCAATTTGAAAAAAAGAATGATTCTTAAGTAGATTATAATTATAAGAAAAATTATTTTCATAACCTAATCTTTTTTTAGGATTAACAATTAAAATATTTTCAATTAAATTTCTTGCATCATTATCAATATTATTTAATAAATTTTCATTATATTTTCCTTGTAAAACATTTTGAAAAATTAAATAATCAGTTTTATCTCTAAAAGGAGTAATTCCAGTAAAAATTTGATAAAGAATAATACCTAAAGACCAAACATCAGAATATTCACCAATAGGAAAATTATTTTTTATAGTTTCAGGAGGCATATATTCTGATGTTCCAACAAATTTTTGTTTTTTTACAATATCAATTTGTGAATTAGAATTAATTGGTTCAAATGATAATTTTCCATATGATTTCATATTAAAATTTGATGATTGTATACTAAATCTTTCATTATCTAAATTATTATTATTATTATTTTCATTTTGTTCTAAAGTATAATTAGTAAATGATTTACAAAATTGAGTATTTAATATATATTTTTTTTCATCTATATATTGATATGAATCTTCGTCAAGAATTTTTCCTTTAAATGTTGCTGTTCCAAAATCTATTAATTTTAAATTAAAGTTTTTATCTATTAAAAAATTTTCTGGTTTTATATCTCGATGAATAATTTTAAGTGAAGAAAGATATTCCAAACATAAAATAATTTGAGCAATTATATATTTTATTTCATCAATTGATAATTTATTAAAATTATTTGTCATAAATTCTGATAAATCTCCTTTTTTACAATATTCTTCCACAATGAAAAAATTTTCATTATCTTCATAATAACCATAAATTGAAATAATATTAGGATGATTACATAAATTTAACATTTCATTTTCAACAAAAATTTGATAAGTTTTATTTTCTTTTTCAATTATTTTTTTATCAATATTTTTAATAGCATAAATTTGACCTGTTTTTTTATGCTTTGCTTTATAAACTTCAGCATAAGCACCATTACCTATACAAGATAAAATATCAAAATCATTTTCGTTAAAATTATTTTTTGATGTCATTTTAATTGAATTTATTTTATTTTCACTATAACTTTTATTATATTTATCATTTTCATTTTGAAAAAGAGGTTCAATGTCGTTTGAAGTTCTAAAATAATCAACTGAACTACTACGAAATAATTCATTTGTTTTTAGAGTATTTTCTTCACTTATTTCTTCATTGTTATTACTATCATTATTTACAGATTGAGAATTTGAATTTATTTGATTTTGTTTAAATAATTCGAAAATTGAAATATTTAGTTGATTCATTTGATTTTTATTAATTATTTTTTAATATTTCTTTCTATTTAATGAATTTAATAACTTTTTCAGTTTTAGAATATTGTGATAATAAAACTTTAAAAAAATATTCTGGATTATCTGATAAAATAAAAGAATTATATAATAAAAGGATTGAAAGGGAAAATTTTAGTGAAGAAATTAATTTAATTAATCAAATTGATTTTATTTTTAATGAAGAATATTCTTTTTTTTCTTTTAATAAAAATTATTTTGAATGTTTTAATTCAATTTTTAATGAATGCATTTTAATACTTTTCAATAATAAAATATTTACTTTAGATTTATTTGATTTAATATCAAATACAGATAAACCAAAAAATCAAATTAAAACTAAATTATATAATGAAGATTCTTTAATAATGATAAAATATCATTATAGTGAATTTTCAAAAAAAGAATATATAATTGTATCAACATTTAAATATAATATTTATATATATCAATATCAAAATTTTGATTTGATTTTATTAAATGAATTATATTATTCGAATAAATTAACTTTTCATAATTCAAGAGATGTGGTTTCTTTTGAGTTTATGAATGAAAATTTCATATCAAGATTTAATTATTCAAGTTATAAATTAGAATTTTTCAATTTTAATTTTCAGAAACAATTTGAATGTTCTGTTAATAATAAAATGGAACATCTCGAAGTAATTAAAACAAATTCAAATGAAATATTTTTTACAACGTGGTTTTATAATGGTATATCATCATATAAAATAAAAAAAAATAAAACAATAGAATCTTTGAAATCTTTTTCCTCATATAATAAATTAACTTCTTATATTATATTTTTAGAGAATGAAAAAATAATAGAATGTAATTGTGAAAATTTAATTATATGGAATATTTTAACTGGAAAAATCATAGAAAAAATTTCTGTATGTCCAAACTTTGAAAAAATAACACAAATAATAAAATGGAATAATGATATATTTTATATAATAACAGATCTTTCATGTTTATATAAAATAAATATAAAAACCAAAAATAGTAAAAAATATAATTTTAAATTAAATGATTTATCAATATGTAAAGCAATAACAATAAACTATCCATCGTTGATATTTCTAAATAATTTAGGAAAAATAATGTATTTAACAAAAAAATAAAAAAAAAAAAAATAAAAAATTTAAATCTTATTTATACATATTAAAAATAAAAATTTAATTCAAAAAAATGGAAGAACAATCAAAAAAATATTGGTGTTACAATTGTAATATAGAATGTCCAATATCATATACAAAAATAGATGATGAAGATATACCTCAATGTGATAAATGTAAATCAACATTTATTGAAGAAATAACTCAAGAAGATAATCCAAAAAATTTTAAACCAGAAAAAAAAAAAATAACAAATAATAATAATATAAATGAAGAAGAAACTTTAATATTTCTTCCATCAACAGTAAATTGTATTCCTGTTGATAATTCAGGTTCAATTCCAGGATTATTAAATAATTTTGGAGGATTAATGGGAGCAATTTTTAATTATGGAGATAATATATTTATGACAAATAATTTATCTAATAATAACTTTCCTTTATTAGGTTTTTTAAATAATCATAATAATGATGCTCAATTTGAAAATTTATTAAACTTTATTATGAGATTTGAATCTACTTTACATGGTAATCCTCCTGCAAGTCAAAAAGCTATTGATAATTTAAAAAAAGTTAAAGTTACTCAAGATAATTTAAAAGAATATGAAAATATTACTTGTAATATTTGCTTAAATAATTTTGTTGTTAATGATAATATTTTAATTCTTGATTGTCATCATGAATTTCATGATAATTGTATTGTTCATTGGTTAAAAATGAGAAATACTTGTCCTATTTGTAGACATGAATTAGAAAGTAATGATCCTAATTATGAAAGAAGAAAAAATTCCCATAGAGAAACTTTAAGAAATTTTCATTCAAATAATAATAATGGAGGAAATAATAATAATAATCCTGGAACTGCTGCTTAAATAATTAAATATCAAATAAAAACATTACTTATATAAATTTATTTTTTATAATTAAAAATATTTAAGAAATTTTAAAATATTGTTTTCATGATTAAAAAAAATTTTTTTAAATTGAACAATTTTTTGTAGGAGGAAATGAATGATTTAGATAAGTAATTCTTTTATAATTTTAGATTGGAAAACTAAATAAAATTTATCATAAAATTCTAAAACAATTTTTTTTTGTGGAAAATAAATTTTTGTAATTTATTTTTTTTCAATATATATTTTTATTTGATTATTTATCAATTTATATAATTGAATTAATTTGAAAAGATGGGGATTGGGGATTGGGGATTGGGGATTGGGG
>JAJJKW010000283.1:0-62093 GCA_023805745.1 Isotricha sp. YL-2021b
CCCCAATCCCCAATCCCCAATCCCCAATCCCCATCAATGGAGTGAAATATCGATATTAGAAAGTAACTTTTTTTAAAAAAAAAAAATAATATATTTATTTTAAAAAAAAAATATTAATCAAGTAAAAAATCTATAAAAATACTAAAATTAATTTTATTTGAATTATCTTTTTGAATTGAGAATTAAAAATATAATAATCCAATCTCTCTTTTAACTCAAGAAAACTTATATTCTATCAAATTTGAAATTAATAATAATGAAAAAGAATTGTAATCTATATATTTTGTTTTTTTTAAATCAATTATATTGAAATAATCAAAATAATTCATCTTTATAATATTGTTATAAATTTTAAAAAAAATTAATAAAAAACTTATTCAAATTAATGAAAATAATAAATGAAGAACAAAAAATATTTTATTTAAAATTTTAGTAAAAACATAGCAAAATCATACAAACATTGGTTTTCACTTGATATTGATTTATGTTCCAAACAAGTAACAAAACCATAATAAATAAAAGGAATAATAAAAGAAATAAAAAAATTACAAACATAACATAATGATAAATTTATTAAAGTATATTTATTTATATAAGTTTGAAAGAAAACACTTACAAAATACCATGTAAAACAAGTTATAATAAAAGTTAAAATAAAATAAATAATAAATTTACATTTAATTTTTGATTTAATATTATCAAAATTATTATTTTTGTTAATTGAATTATTTCCATATTCTTCTAATTGACTTTTATATTCCATAAAACAATCAATTAATTTAGTAATAAAATAAGATGATAGAAGAGAATAAACTCCTATTAAAATTTCATCTTTACCTATAAAATATTTTTTTTTCTGAGATAATTCTTTAATATGAGAACTTAAATCAAATAAACAACAAAAAAAAATATCTAGTGAAAAAGTAAGAATAAATAAGGAAATTTTATATTCAATTATATCATATTTATCATTATTAAATAAAGAAATTAATTTATGTTTATTTTTAATAGTAAAACAATATAAATTTGAATAAGGCATTTTTGGTTCTTCTTCAATTGTTTCATTTAATTCACTATCAGTATTTTGTCTTTCTCTAAATTTATAATTCATTTTTTTATTTTTTTGAAGATTATTATAAAAATTTTCAATTGAGAGTCCTACTTTATAAACATAATAATTTTTTTCTTTTTTAATATCATCTTCATTTTCTTTTGGATTATAAGTTGTTTCTTCTGTTTTTCCAAAATTATAACTATTTAATATTTTTGAATTTTTTGAATATTTTTTTTTTAATTCTTTTTCATTTCTTTTTTTTTTAGAGTATTTATTTGGAGGATTACTCCCTATATTTCCAATTGATAAAATAAAATTTTTTAATCCACTTACATAAACACTAATACAACTAATAATTTGAGTTATAAATGTAGCTAAAATTACATAATTTCCATAATTCTTTTTTAAAAATTCCAAAGTGAAAGGTGATATATGACATTTCATAAATTGAAAGTTTTTATCTTTGATAATTTTATCTTCATGATATTTTTTATAATTTTTTTTGGAATATTGAGAATATGTATTTAAATCTGAACATATACAATCTACTTTATAATTTTCAAGATCAATATATGTTATATTACAATTATCTTCACAAAAATAATAATTTGAATTATTATGATATAATTCATATCTATCTTCAAGTAAAATATCATAACTACCATTTGAAACAGTAGTACAAATATCATTATAAAATTTATTTGATTTAGAATAATAAACAATATCAAAAGAATAATTATTATACATTTCAAAAGCATAATTCATTAAAGTAGAATTTTTAAAAGATTTTGTAATTGAAATATTTTCACAAATTTCATTTTTATATTTATCACCATTTTGATTATATATTATAAATTCATATTGAGGTGTCATAACATCATTTCTATTAAATTCAAATAAAGCAATATAAAAAATATATTTTTGATAAAGTATATTTGAATTTCTTATTATATTTAAACAATCATCTAAATTTAAAATTGTAATATTATATAAATCTGTTATTTCTTTATATTCTTCCATTCCAGCATCAGTTGTATTATATAAATAAAATTTAATTTTATTATTATAAACATAAATATTAGAAGGAGGAGAAAGAGATCTAATATAATTAGAAATTGCATTATAAAAATTATCAAAATCATATAATTCAAGACAAATACCATTTAAACCATCTGAAAGAGTATTACTAGGACATTCAGAAATACATTGTCTATTATAATAATACATTTTTCCATAATTATTAACATTAACACAAGAACTAACACATTCATTAGTATCAACAACTAAATAAGGATAATCATCATTACATTCTTCAATACATACATGTCTTACATTATCAGTATCACGATGCCAATAAGAATCACATGAAGTTACACAATTATTTCCTAAAGAGGAATCTAGAAAAAGACCATCTTGACATGTTTTACATTTTTGTGATGTATCAGTTCCGAATGTTGTACATGTTTTACATGTTCTATAACATTCTTTCCAAACTAAAGTAGATGATAATGGAGATAAATTATCTAAATAATATCCATTTTCTAATTCTAATATTGTTGTTGAATTATAACAATTTTTAATTGGATCTGATACTCTTTCTTTAAGAGGATAATAATTTTTATTTGTTAAACATTGAGTACATCTATGGCTTAAAATTATCTCAGTTTCACTACAATAAAGACAAGATTCATTACATTCTAATATTTTTATTGTTCCAGAACATAAAGCACTTATAGTATGATTATTTCCTTCATATCCAAAATAAGAATAAGTATAAGTTCCTCCAACAGAAAAAATAAAACGAAAAATTGCAGTAGATGCAATATAATCATTAGTTGTAAAAGTATTATATGTAGCTCCATTATCAGTAGAAAATTCATGAATACTTTCTAAAGGCATATCATATAATCTTACATATGAAGAATCAACATTACTTGAGAAACTCAAAAATATATTTTTATTAATATTATCTTCTATTTCTGATTTATTTCTACATGTTGGAATTGTCAAATTATCATATTTTGTGTAATAATAAGAATAACTAGCAGTACCTATATAATAACAATAAAAAGAGATTAGGGATTTTTCCAATGAAATATCTAAAATAAAGGGTAAATTTAAACTATAAGAATATGAAGTTATGTCTGAATTTGTTATATGATTATTTTCACCTTTTATTTTAAAATCTTCAGTAAATACTTTATATTTTACAGTTATTGTTGATTTACAAATTACAGCATAATGATATCCTATTTTTCCTATATTAAAAGCATCATAACTTGTATCACAATTTTCTAAAATTAATTCTTCTTCTGTATTTATTATTGTTAATGTATCTGATGTTTGATATTGACCACATATACAATAAATATTATTATTATTTTTTTTAGTATAACAAACAAAAAATTTAATATCACTTATTGCATATAATTTTTGAGCTGGAGATTGTGAATTACAATCATAACCTAAATCAACTAAATTATGTCTTCTAATTAAAAATTCTGAATTTTCTTCTGAAAAATTAGGAGAATAAATATTAAGATTACACCCATCATATCCAGTAAAAATACAAATAATATGATTATATTTTGGAAAACCTTTACAATCAATATTAGGTCCTTTAATTAAATCATCTGAAATTAATTTAGAAAATTTCTCAAAAGGCTGAAAATTAAAGTTAACAATATTTAAAACTAAATTATCATCAAAAAAAGCACAAAAATAATGTTTGGTACCCAATACAGTCATTTGAAAAAAACAAATATTACCATTATCTGTTAACTTATTACTAGAACTAAGTGAATTAATAGAACCAGAAGAAATTAAATGAATTTTATAATAAGTTATTGTTTGTGAAATTATTTTAGCACTTATTATATATGCATTTTCAATTAAAGGTGTTCCTATATAAATATCATGATTAAGAGAACCAATACTTTGGTAATACCCATTATATAAATAATATATTTCACTATTACAAAGAAAATAAATATTAGTTCCATTTTTAAAAGGAATTCCATATCTACAATTTAAATTTTTTAAATTAATGATAATTTGTAATTGAAGAAAAAGTAAAATTATTTTTACCATTTTATTTTTCATATTTGAAAAAAATCCAATTATCTCCATTTTATTCAAATATAAAAAATTCTGATTCAAATTTTATTTTAAATATTTTCTGATAAATAACTATAATTCTTAATAAATAATATTTTTATTTAGATATATATATTTTATTTAATATTATAAAATATTAAATATAAATTGGAAAAAATTTTAAGTTGTTGAATGTGACAAAATTTTAATTTTTTTTGAATAAAAAAATAAATTTAAAAGGTTAAATAAATGATAATTTGTTTTTCTTAGAAAAACAAAAAATGAATAAGTTAAAATATTATGAAAATAAGTAAATGATTTTTAAAAATTAAGGTTGATTCGGTTTTATATAATTTAATTAAATATGGGTAATCCATAACAATATCAATACTTTTTAAATATCGGTAATTTAAATATCTTAAATTCAAAGAAAATTTACTTAACATAGTTATCAATAATTTTTTAATAAAATAAATTTAAATCAATAAATTATTATTATTTTATAAATAAATAATTTTATTTATTCATTTTGGGATTAACAATGAGTAGAATTCCCATCTGTAAATTAAAAAATTTAATATTATAAAATTAATCATTTTTTTTTTAAATTATTTTTTATCATGATATATTTAAATGAAAACAATAAAAGATATGTATAATCATAGTATCTTTATCATATATAATTTTGAAAATTTTTGTTTTATTATCTAATTTTTAAATACTGATAGCATCTTGGATGTTTAAAGTCAAAAAAAGTTTTATTAAAAATTTTATCATTATCAAAAATATTCAAATATATCATTATATATTTTAAATGATTCTAAATATTTTATCTAATTGAATTATTTTTATTTTATTATTTTTTTTTTATTTTTAAATAAATTTATAATTCTATTTTCTTTTATTTTATATTTTTTTTTTCTCATTACAGGGGTAATAAAATATATTCTTTCCATAATTGGATTAAATTATTTGAAGGAAATAAAAGATATAGATAAATTGATAAAATAAAGAAAATAAATTTTAAATATCCTCTAAATATTAATATTTATCCTCGATTATTAATCATTTGATTTAATTATATATTTGAAAATATGAATTTTTTATTGAAAAAAATAATAAATATAAAATAATTTAAATCTATTTTTAAAATTCAAAAATAAAAAACAAAAATTTATTCAGTATATCCTTTCATAATTTTAATTAAACTCATATGATTAACTTCATAAGTAGGATAATAACTACCAAGCATTCCAATAAAAACTCCAAAACTAACTAAAGAAAAATATAATTTATAAGGAAAATTAAAAACAAAAGGTAATTCAGCAAACATATCAAATTGTAAAATTAAAGTAACAGAAATAACAACACCAATAAAAGTTCCAGTAATAACACTAGAACAAATAATACAAGCAGCTTCATACATATAAATTCTTGTACTTTGTTTAACATTTATTCCAATACTTCTTATAATACCATATTCACATATATTTTCTTTTATATTTGAATAAAAAGAAGTCCAAATTAAAAAGAAGGATAATATTAAAGCTATTATTCCTAAAATTAAAAATATAATTTCCATTATATCTTTTATTTCTTCTGAAGATTGAATTATTTCATCTAAAAATGATGTTCCTGCAGCATCATCTGCTAATAAATTTTTTAATTCATAATATACTCTTTCTTTATCTGCTTTTTTAGCATTTTCCTTAAATTTAATATATAAACCTTGTTTTCTAATACCATCAAGAGTTTTTTTAATAGATTTACTATTATCTAATCTTCTTTTTAATTTTGGATTTAATTCAATTTCTTTTTTAATAAATTCTTTAAATTGATTAAATGAAGTATAAAAGGGAGCATTTCTAGATAAAGCAATATAAGAAGAATAAGAAGGTGAACCTGGTAATTTTGAAGATAAACCTACAATTCTTGCTGGAATATTTTGTTTATATCTTCCATTTATTATTATTTTTGCTGGATTATTTATATCAATTGCCATTAAATATTTTAATCCTTCTGATGCAATAACATCAAATTGAAAATCTTTTAATTTATATTTTTCATAATTTGGATCTGAAGGAAAATTTATTTCATCATTTTTATTATTTATTACTTTTTTTATATTTGGATTTTTATATAACATTGATATTATATCTGGTTTTCCATTTATTGTAGTATAATTTAAACTTTTATCATATTCTGTAACTTGATATAAATCATTATAACCAGAAAGAACATAACTTTCATCAATTGCATATAAATCTCTTGTTATTTTTGGATATCCATTTAATGTAGAAGTACTTGATTTATATCCTATTATAGTACTTAATGGAAAAGAATAAAGAGAATAATTTTGAATTGGATTATCATTATCATTTATTATTTTTTTTAAAAATGAATCTACTATTTTTTCATTTAAAGAAATATCTTCTTTTGTATTTGTATATAAAACTGCAATATCTCCTCCTAATGTACTTTTTGATAAAGTTTGAATAAATGCTACTATTAAATTTAATGTACATCCTGAAAATATTATAAATCCTAAAGCTATCATAAACATTAAAGAAACTTTTTTATTTCTTTTTTGATGACCTTCTAAATTTTTAAGAACAATCATTTTAATATTTTTATCTTTATAAGCAAATATCATAATAAATTCTAAAATTAATTTTTCTAAAGAAGGAACAAAAATTTGAACTAAAATAATCATTCCTAATAACATAGTTAATAAAATTAACATCATAATTAAAATAAAAAGACCAGGTTTTAATAAAATATAACTTAAAGGAGCTAAATAATAAGTAGAAAAACCAATAATTAATAAAACAAGAGAAGAAGTTAAAGCAGAAGGAGAAATACCTAAATTTTCTAATTTAATCATAGAAACAACTAAATCTCCTGTAGATTTATTAAATAAAGTTAAAGTTTCTTTTAAATTAGAATCAAGACATTTTTTAATAGGAAAATATGAAGAAATTAAAGGAATAGAAATTCCAATTGATACTCCAAAAATAATAGTATCTTTATTTAAAAAATAAGGAATAACAATTGCAGCATGCCAATTTAATAAAAATCCTATATAATTATTACAAATATATGCTGTAACTAAACCAAAAATTAATCCTGGAATTGCAAAAATTAATCCTTGAAGTAATATCATTATTATTAAATTTCTTTTTTTAAAACCTAATGAACGTAACATTCCAAATTCATAAGTTCTTTCATCTACATTTCCTAACATTAAAGTATATACTAAAATTACACTTAACATCCATAAAAATCCCATTATTATCATAAATATATTTTCTAAAAATACCATTCCCATTTCGACATTTACCATTGAATTTACTATTGGAATATTTATTGAAACTGGAAAATCATTTCCTAAAGTTTCTAAAATTTCTTTTGTTTGTTCAGTTAATTTATATCTCATTTTTTGTGGTGTTAATTTATAAACTTCATATTTTTCTTTTAATATTGCATTAACAGTTAAAGCATATTTATTAATATTAAAATTTTTCATAGAAGAAACAATAGTTTGTTTTAAGTATCTAGAAATCATATCATTATTAATTTTTTCTGCAATTATATCAAATCCTCTTAATAAATTATATAATAAATAAGAATTAAAATAATTACTATCAAGTGCAATAACATTTCCACTTGCACTTGGCCATTTTCCATCTTTTGTTATAATATCAACAACATTTAATTCTAATTGAATTGTTGCAATATTATCTAATTCTGTATCACTAAATTTTTCTAAAAAATTTGTTACATTTAATGGAATTTCTATTTCTGAATCATCATCTACTTCATTAAATTCACTTAATACTTTTATTATTTTTTCATTTATTATCATTTTTCCTTTTTTTTTATCATAAGTAAATATTGTATTAATTATATTTGTTTCATCACTATATAATTGATTTGTAAATCTTCTAAAAATTGGTAAATATTCAAGATAATTTAACAAATTTTTTGGAATTGAAAATCTTTTTAATTCATTAACATTAATTTCACTGATATTAATTTTTAAATAATTAGATAAAAAATTTTGAAGATTTCCTTTTTTAAAAATTATTTTTTCATTAATTCCAAATTTTTCAAGACCACTTAAAATAATTTTTCTAACATAAGTTCCCATATCAGAATATTCATCTTCAATTTCATCATCAATTGAAGGATCTTGAATTTCTTCTTCAGTTTTTTCTTCATCTTCATTATCATTTCTTCTTCCAAAAGCATAAGAAAAAGCTTGACCAACATTAACTTGTCTTAAAGCTTTTAATAAACTAGAAAATTTAATTATTAAATTAACTTTTCTATTTTTTTCATCTAATTTTAAACTTTTATATAAGGATTTACTAACATAACATTCATTTAAATATAATTTTTTAACAATATTTTTTCTCCCCATTCCAATTTTATTTTCTAATTCACTATCTAATAAAATTAAATTTGATAAAGCCCAATTTCCACTATTATTTTTAATAGAAGTTGAATTTCCCATAAACATCCATCTTGGTGAAACTCCTTTTAAAAAAGAAGTATTTTTTAATTTTTCTCTAATATAGTCAAAATCTAACATACGGAAATTAAATTGTTCATATGAATTATTTTGTTTATTTATTATAAATTTATTAAATCTATTATTTTCTGATTGAACATGTCCTGTAGAAATTTTAGGAATAAAAATCATATCTGCTTCACTCATTGTTTCTTCTACTAATCTAAAAAATATTAATGGAGATAAAGATATAACATTCACTATTATTGTTAAGAAAAATACTATAAAAAAATTGAAATTAAACCTATTTTAAAGGCTTTTTGTTTTTTTATTAAATCTGATTTTAAGTAATTTCATATTACCATGAAATTTGCTATTTGATCATTGATGAATTCCATTCTTTAAGGAAAATAATATATCATTGAATTTATTTTTTTTTATAAAATGAATATTATTATGCTACTTTTCTTAAATTTATAAATGCAATAAAAATAATAAGCCTAATAAAATATTTTATAATTAAAATAGAAATAAATAATAATCTGTTTGTAAAATTAAGTATTTAACTAAAAATATTTTTTTTAATATTAAAAATGAGTTTCCTTTTGCTCTTTTAAAAAAAAATAAAAATCATAGCTCTTCAAAAACCATTTAATTGAAAATAGGGTAAAAAAGAGAATTGATATATACTTTTATATCAATTTGGGCTTAACGAAAATATCGAATTCATTTATCATTTAAGTCATGTTTATTCCTTCAATTTCCTTAGAAAAAAAATTTGCAGTTTTTTGTTTATGGGTGGGTCTCTTTTTAATTTAATTATATTTAATAAATATAATTTATTCATCATACTCTTTAATATTCAATTCAATTTTGATTTATTATAATATAAAAAATTTTTATTTTAATTTCATTCAAAATGTAATTAAAATATAATTTAAATTTATGAAAAAAAAAATGTATAAATGAATGCTTCAAGTGATGATCAGTCATTAAATAATAAAATCATATATTTTCATGGGGTTTTGGTAAATATGGTGAATTAGGAGAAAAAGAAATAAATTACCAGAACCAATAAAAATAAATATAAACATTTAAATTAAAAAGAAGAAATAATAAAAATTGAATGCGGGGAATAGCATTCATCATTAATAACAAATAATTCAAATATATATATGTTTGGAAAAAATATATTTGGTCAATTAGGTTTTAATCATTTAAATTATATGTATTTGGGAGAAATGGTTTTTATTTTTTTTTCTTATTTTTTTAATTGTTGAATGGAAGAGAAATGATATATTTTTATTTCTGATAAAGAAATTTGATATACAACCTTAAATAAAAAATAAAATAAAATTAATTTGAATATTAATTAATCCTCTTCATATCTTTTTTTCTTTTTTTTTCTAGAACTTCTCTGAACAGTTTTTCTCAAAGTTCTCGTAGCAATTAATTCATATCCATCATCAAAATCCCATTCATATCTTCCACCAGGATTTTTTTTAGTATTTCTAAGATAACTAACAACAATTTCTAAACAAGTAATCCATTTTTCAGCAGATTCTTCATTATCACAAACTATATTAATAATTTTACCATCTCTATCTTTAATATTAAAACAATTATCTTGAGTAACATTAACTTCATTTTGTCTAATAAAACAATCATCATAAGGTCCTCCTATAATTTCATCTATATTTTCTATATCAATTGTATATTCTTCATTAATTGGTTTCATTCTTTCTTTAGAATATATTTTTTCTAAATCTTCATCACAATATAAATGAACTTTTAATACTTCTCCATTTTTTTTAATTAAATTTACCATTTCACCATCAGTTAAAAAATCTCTTATATCAATTTCTACTGGAGTTACAACTTTTATATCATTTAAATCTACATCTTGTATTTTATCTATATTAAATTCTGCCATATTAATTAAAAATATACAACATCTTCCTTCATATTCTATCATTTTTTCATAAATTCCCATTTTTTCTATTATTGTATTTATTGTTTCTGGAACTTTTAAATTTTTCATTTTTATCTTAAATTCATTTCCTTGTGATGCTAATGTTGAAAATATTCTTAATAATTCTAATATTGTCTCTGAATCATCTTCTTCTAAAATTGATTGTTGAATTTTTTCTATTCCATTATATTGAATAAAGTTTTGAATACAATTTATATTTGAAATTAATTTTGATATTAATTTTGCTACTCTACAATTTTCTTCATCTGAATTCATTTTATTATTTTCTATTTCTTGGAATAAACTATCTAATAAATCATCAGATATACTTTTTAAATTTTTTTCATTGCTTGCTAATATTTCTAATAAATCATATATTACTTTTCTTATTTCACTTTTAGATTTTACATCTAAATTAAATGTAATATTATTTAAACTTTCTTTAACATGAAGGAATAAATTACTTTGTTTTATCATTGAATGACTCATTTCATTTCCATTTGCAAAATATGATAATATTTTATATATTAAAACTTGAATTCTAATATTATCTTTATAAATATCTAATAAATTAAATAAATTTGGAACTGTATCTGAAAATATAAAATCATCTTTTGAAAGAAAAGAATGTTTATTTATTCCTTCTAATAAATATTTAAGAGACATTAAAACTAATTGACTATTCCAATCTTGACATTTAGTACTTTCATTAATTAAAATAAAGAATTTAATAATTGATTCATTTTCATTATTAGAATCATTAATATTTTTTAATAAAACTCCACTAATATAATTTATATTAGCAAGTATATTTGAATTTGAATAAAATTGTCTTTGTAATATTTTTAATGAATTATGAATTTCATCTAAATTTAATTTTTTAATATTTTCTCCACTTTCATAATATAAGAAATTACCTAAAGAATGTAAAGCAGTTGTAATATAAAAAATACTATGATTTTTATTCTTTAAAGAATTTTTAATAATTTCTGTAAAATTCATTTTACTTAAAACTCCATTTGATTTTTTAGAAATAGTAACATGATCAATAGTAGTAATAGAATTTTCTAATATTCCTCTAATAAAATCAAATTTTTTTTTTTCATTAATTTCATCTAAATCTTTACTAATTAATTTATTCATAATTAAACTTTTTCCAACAGCATTTCTTAAAACTAAAGAAGAAGATAATCCTTCATTAGTTTTTTTTCTTTTAAACATCATAGAACCAACAAGAGGATTTTTACTTTTATTATAATTTTTAATACTTTTTTCAACAGAAACACTCATTGAAAGAGGATTATTAATTAAATCTTCTTCATTTTTTTCTTCTTTAATAACAACAAGGTCATCATCATCTTCATCATATCTACTTTGAGAAATTACAGAATTTTTTTTCATATAATTTATATTTTGAAAAGTTGCTTTTTGTTCTTTTTCTTCAGGAGCTTTTAATAATGGTTCAAAATTCTTTATCCAATATAATATATTTGCTGTTATTCCCATTTCACTAAATGCTTCTATATTTTCTATATTATTTATTACTAATGAAGAATATAATTTTGTTAAATTAAATACCATTTCATAATAATTTTCATCATAATTTAATTTTATTACTTCATCTTTTAATTTTGTTATTAAACCACTTGAAACACATTCTTTACTATAACGAGAATTATCTGTTGTTATTATACTTAAACAATCTAATAATGAATTAAGATAATTTTTATCATAAAAGAAATTTTGGAAATTTTCATTAATTTTCTTTAAAATTTCCATTTTATCAAAATAAGGAATTAATTTAGTTAACCACATTAAAGAAATACATTTTTGAGTTTTTGATATTAAAGAAGGATTTCTATCATTTAATTCAAAACATTTATTTATTAAAGTTAAAGCATCACCCCAAAAAGAATCAGGTAAAGCATTTTTATTTTCAATTCCTTCCAAATAATTTATTAACATAGACATTATTGCATCTAATAATATTACATTACCTGTTTTTTTTCCTAATGAAATTAAATTATCAAATCCTAATGAATTAAATACTTCTTCAAAACCTTTTTCATTTTTACAAATATTTGAAAATATTATATTATCATATAAAAATATTTTTTTAATATCTTCATTTGATAAATTATCTGGATTTTCATATAAATAAACTACTTCATCAGTTAGATTTTTCATTATTGGAGAGTCTATTATTATTGGTATTGTATTTTCACTATTTGAACAATCTTGTAATATATTTTTTGAATTTTTATTTAATAAAAGTATATTTTTATCTTTAAATAAATTTTTATCTTGTTCTTTATTCTCATCTTGTTCTTTATTTAAATTATTATTTGGTAAATTTTCTATAAAAGATATTAAACCTAATTCTAATATTCCTCTATGATTATCATAACAAATTGAAAGTGATTTTAATAATTCAAAACATTTTATTATTATTTCCAATCTTTTTTTATTTAATTCTTCATCTTTTGAATTATTTATATCATTATAATTTTTTCTAATTATTGAAAATATTTTTTCTAAAATAGAATTCATTTCAGAATTACTTTTAATACTTAAATTTGATTTTATTTTCATATTATTTTCCTTATTATAAAGTAAAGTTCCAGTAATAAAAGAAACTTGTCTTTTTATAATACTTGAAGAATTTTTAAGTAAATCATCTTTTGTTTTACTTTCAGTTAATTTTTCTTTTTCTTTTAAAATTTGATTTTCTTCATGTGATAATTTTTGTAATTCATTCATATGTTCATTATAAGCTTTATTAATAATTTCACTAAATTTTCTAATATTTTCTTCATCTTTTTTAATTTCATATTCTTCTTTATTCATAGAAGTTCCAATTTCTTCTTTTAATTTCTTTGCTACTGATTTAAAGTTTTTAAAAGCATTTGAAGAATTAGAATTATTTCTATTTTCAAATTCATCTAAATCACTTTCTTTAAGTATATTATTTCCTAATAAAATTTTATAATTACTTGAATCTCTTATTACATTAGTTACAATATCAAATTCTTCATCTTTATTATTATCTTTTTCTTTTAATTCATTTGTTATTATTGTAAAGAATATTGGATCATTATTAATTAAATAACTTACATTATAATTTGATTTAGTTACATTTTTAAATATTTCACATATAATTTTTCTTTGAGGATTATTTAAATTATTTTTATCCGAATATATATCTTTTAATTCACTCCAAAACATTTCATTTTTTACTATTTGTTTTAATATTGTTGGATTTTCACTTAATTTTAGAATAATTTCTAAATTCTTTAATTTAATATTTTCATCATTACATCTCATATTATCATCAATTAAAAATTGTAAAATTCTTTCAGAAATAATATCATTATTTTTACAATTTATTGCTATTCTATTTATCATACTTCTTAATTCAGAATTATCCATTAAAGGATATTTCATATTTTCTTCAATTTTATCTATAATTTCTTTTATTAATTCTGTATTATTTTCATTTGTTAAAATATCTGGTGAAACTTGAATAGAAGTTTTAATAACTCTCCATAAATTTTTTATAGTTTTAATTGAGGTTTTATATTCTTCTTCATATTCTTCTTCATTTGAATGATTTATTATATCTTTTTCTTTAAAAGTATCAATTAAATTTAATGATTTTCTTAATATTGTTTTTGGTTTATTTATTTCAAATTCATTAAGTTCATTTTCTTCATTTTTTTCAATTTCGGGATTATTTCTATAATATTCACTAATAGAATTACATATATTATCAAAATTATTAGTTTTAACTAATTCAATATTTGGTAATTCTCCTTCTTGAGTATCATCTAATTCTTTTTGATAATCATCAATAAATTGGTTCATATGTGAATGAACTTTTTTTAAATATGTTATTTTATATTTTGTACTTTTTAAAGTTGGTTTATTTTCTAATAAATCTTCTTTTAATTCTTCATCTTTACCATATTTATCTAATAAATTGTTAATTTGAGAATTATAATTTTGAACAAATAAAGAATGTTTTGGATTATAATAATAATTTCCAATATCTGTAATTAAATTTATATATTCTTCTTTTGGTTCTATAATATTGTTTTTAATTAAATTATTAGTTAATTTTGTTATTGAAATTATATCACTTTCATCAAAAGGTAAATTTCTAATTGAACCTCTGGATGAATTTTCTTTATATGAATTATATTGATTTTCATAAATTGTAATTATTTTATTATAAAATTTTGATATTTCTTCTTTATTTTCTTTTAATATTTCATCGAAATTGTTTGAATCAGAAGCAAGAGATAAATAATTCATTTTTTTATTCATTTCTATGAAATTTTCATCTTTTGAAATTGCATTTTTAAATAATTTCTTATATTCATTTTTTGAAAAAGTATTTTTCCCAATTTTTTCTAATAGTAAATCTAAAGTTTTATTTTTTTCTTTATTTTTATTTTCTTCTATTAAATTTTCTCCTTTTGCACTTAATATAAATTTAATTAATTTCATATCTCTTTCTAAATCTTCATTTAAGTTAATTTCATTACTATTCAAAATTGAACTTATTTCACTTATGATATTTTTATTATATTTTATTTGTGATAAAGTTAATATATTTTTCATATCAATTCCATCAATAAATTCTTTTTTCTTATCTGAAATTCCATTATTAAATATTTTTAAACATTGAAGACAATAATCATCATCTGAATTAATAATTTCATTTTTCTCTGTTTTATTTGTTTTAAATAAATCATCATTTGAATCACTATCCGAATTTTTATTAAAATTAACTTCATTTTTAATGATATTATTTAATAAATCAACACCATATCCTTTAATAAATTTCTCCATATTTTTATTATCTTTTAAAAGTGATTCTAACATTTTCAAAGAATTACATTTAATTTTTTTACTATTTTCATCATTTAAATTTATAATACTTCTTAATTCTTCTAAAATATTATTTAATCCTCCTTTTTTAACTATATATTCTCCTAAATTAGGATTTTTAAGAGAAATATCACATAATAATCCATTTAAAATTTTTGAAATTTCTATATCATCACTATAATAATCTATTGTTTCTAATATTTCATCAATGAATTTTTCATCTATTTTATTTTTTAAATATTGATTATATAAACTATCATTTTTAATATATTCACTTAAAATCTTAACTGACATTACTAAAGAATCACTAAACACATCTCTTCTTTTACAAATATTAATTATTTTATTTATTATAAATTCATGTTTATTATCATCTTCTTTGAGAAAATCTTTAATTTTATTTAATATTGTAATTTCATTAATTAATAATTTTTCATTTGTTCTATTCATTAAATTACATTTTAAAGTTAAATTCATAGTTTTATCTAAATCATTAATAAAATCATCTCCAATTAAATTTTCAACTTGTTTTTTATTAGAAGAAAAAGCATTTAAAATTTCTAAATCAGATAATATTTTATTTCTAATTTCTTCTTCTTCAAATTTCTTTTTACAATCATCATGAAATTTAATAATAGTAACATTAATAACATTTTGAGCAATATCTTCTTGACCAGGTAATTTTAAAATTTCATTTGAAATTGAATCACATATTTGAGTAATATTTTCAACATTAGAAAATTTAGTTCTTATTTCAAATAATTTTAATAATATATTTTGATTTGCTATCATAATTAAATTTTCTTGGTTTGAAAAAATTAGAATTTTCAATAATTCCATTCCAATTGAAATTAATTGAATATTATTTGTTGATTCCATTATTAATAAAATTTGTCTTGGACATCCTGATTTTACTAAAAAATTACATGTTTCTTTTTTTTCTTTTGTAAAAGTTATAAAAGTTTTTATTATTGTAGAAAATAATTTCTCATCTTCATAATCTGATTTTCTTATTAAATTTAAAAATGAATTAATATATTTTTCTAAAATATTTTCTCCTCTTTTTGTTTTTAAATTGTCCATATTTTTTTTCATGAAATAAACATGTTTTTGTATTTGTTCTATTATTTCACATAAAATTACATTATCAGTTGTTTTTTCCATTATTTCAATATAAAGTTGATTTATTTGTCTAATTAAATCTAAATATTTTTCATCATATGTTTCATTATAATATTGAATTGCTGAATTTAAAATATTTTTAACTAAATTAAATTCTTTTTTTATTCTTTTTGAAATAATTGAACAATTCTTTTGATAATCTTTATAATTTTGATCTGTTGCTTGAAGTTGATTTCTTTTATATTTTTCATATTCAGTTATTTCTTTTTTAATTAAATTTTCTATTATATTTAAATCTTCTTTTCCTCCTGAATCTAATAATTCTTTTATTGTTATTGCACATTGTTGATATAATATATTTTTTTCTAAATTTAAATAATCTTCTTCATTACTTCCTAATGTTGAAATTTTAGAAGCATTTTTTTTAAATATTTCTACTTCTTTTAAAAAATCTTTTACATTTATTACTTTTTTTAATAA
Organism: Isotricha sp. YL-2021b; assembly: GCA_023805745.1. Taxonomy (NCBI): domain Eukaryota; phylum Ciliophora; class Litostomatea; order Vestibuliferida; family Isotrichidae; genus Isotricha; species Isotricha sp. YL-2021b. Next base: position 17,131 of record JAJJKW010000283.1, read on the forward strand.
GTCACTTCCTAAAATTAATATTTCATTTTCGAGATTTTCATCATATTCTTCTTTTAAAATTATATCATCTTCATTTTCATTTTCTTGATTGAATTTATTTATATAATCTTTTCCAGACATTACATTATTAATTGCTTCTGTATAATTAATATTATATAAATTTTTTTCTTTTTTATCTTCTTTTCTTTTAAAATATTCTGAAAGGAAATCTGGTGTCAAAAAGTCATTTAAAATTTCTAAATTTATTTTATTTGGGGCTCTATATTTATATTTATTTATCATAAAATCAACAATAATTGGGATTAATTCTTCATTTAATTTTTTATTATTTTCATCTTTATTTTTTAATATACATTCTTTACATATTTTTAAATCATTTTCTAAAGTTTTATAATTTTCAATCTTAGGAATTACTGTTTTAATATAAGAAAAAGTTTTTGGGATTTCTTTTTTTAAATTACCTGAATTACCTTTATTAATAAAATCATAAGAAAGTTTTAAAATCTGAGAAGAAGAATAATTTGAATTTTCATCTTTTCCAAAATATTTATCACCATTTGATATTATATCATTTATAATATATTCTAAAAGTTTAATAAATTTATCATCTACTTTTTCATTTTTATTATTATAATTTTGAATCAATAAATCAACATATGAAGTAAAATAATTTCTAAATGAATTAATTATATCTTCATTATCATTTTTTTTAGTAACTTCAAAAATCTTTTTAATTGATTCTTCAATTTTTTCGATTAAATCAAAAAATTCATTACAATCAATATTACTAAAAACTCTTTGGAAAATAATCATGAAATTTTTCATGACTCTAATATAACTATTAATAAATTCAATATCTTTTCCATTCAAATCAATATTATATAAAACTTCAAATAATTGAAAAATCATTTTTAAATTATCAATTTCAATAGCAATTCTACATAAATTTTCAACAAGCATTAAATTAGAAACTAAAATAGAAGGTTCTTTTAATTCATTTAAATTATCTTTAGAAATTTCTTCTTTTAATTTATTTAAACAATTATTCATTTTTTTTAATTGTTCTTTCATATCATCTTCAGTAGAAATTTTTGCATATAATTTAGCTCCTTCACTTAAAATTTTTTCATCATTATTATATTGATCTAAAATTTCAGTAAAAATTTTTATAGGTTTTTCTTCAATTAATTTTTCTCTTCCTTTTTCATCTTTACAAATATTTTCTAAAACTAAAAACCCAATTAAAATTCCTTTAGTATTTTTATTTTCAGCACAACTTTTTAAATTTTTTAAAATATTTTTAATTTCACTAATTAAATTATCTCTTCCATTTTTATTATTAGATATTTTTTTCATAGCTTCAAAATTAGCATTAATAATATTCATATCATCAGAATATTTTTCATTAATAACTTTAATAGTTTCAGGTAATCCAGCTTCAATAAGTAAATGAACTAATTGTGGAATACTACATAAACCATTTATAATTTTTAAATAAGGAGAAGTTCCTTCTTTATTTTCTTTTTTACATAATATATCAATAACTGCTTCATGACCTTTTTTTTCAGAAAATAATAATGCTAATTCATTATCAATTATATCATAAACTGATATTAATTTCCACATAATTTCTCCTGTTTGTTCTACTATTGGAGTATTATTTGAATTTACTAAAGAAATTGCTCTTAAAACTCCTATTCCTTCTAATTTTATTATTATTTTTGCATTTATTCTTATTTCTCTATTTGGTGGAGATATAAATTTTTCTATACTGTTTAAACAATATATTATTAAATGTATAAATTTTAAACGATTTTTTGCACTTTCTAATACAGCTTTTATTGTGTTTTCTTTTTCTTGAAGTTGACGATCACGTTCAGCTTTTAATCTTTGGTAATTTGATTGTTTTGGTTTGTTCATTTTTTTTTTTTTCTTTTTTTTAAGGCTTTTTAATTATATTTTTTTTATTTATTAGATTTAATTTAAAAGTTTTTTATTTAATTATTATGAATATATGTGATAATCTTTTCTGTGAAATTTTTAAGTTTTTAAAAATTGATAAAATAAAAAATATTATTAAATATTCAAAGAAACTTCAAAATTTAATGAATATTCAGAAAACTTTATATTTTTTTTCTACTGAAAAAATAAATGATGAAATTATTATATTATTAAAAAATACTTATGTTAATGAATCTATTGATAAGTATTTCATTTATTTAAATGGAAAAATAAATCATAAATTAGAAAAAGTTAATTTTTACAAATTAATTTTTGAATATTCAAAATATTATCCTATAAAAATTAATTTAAATATTAATAATAATAATGAACTTTTGAAATATATATATAAAAATTTAGATATTGAAATTGGAAATATTATAGAAATTAAAGAACAGCTAAATCCAATTAAACTTCATTTTACTAAAAATTTAAATTCAATTGAAGAAAAAAATGATAATATATTTAAGGGATTAATGAAAAATATAAATCTAAAATATTTAGAAGAAATTACGATAGAAAATTCTAATAATAATTTCATTATAAATTATTTATTAGAAAAAGAAACACCTAATTTAAAAAGATTAAAAATATTAAATATTCAAGATTATACAGAAATTCATGAAAAAATTCTAAAAATCATTGAAAAGAATAAAAATAATTTAACTTTATTACATTATAAGACTTTTGATAAATTAAAAAATGAGTTTGAAAAAATTTATAAAGTTTTAGATAAAATTCAGGAAATTTATATTGGAAAAATAGATTATACATTTAATTGTTTTTATAATATACTTTTTAATATTACAAATCTTTCTTTTGATAATCCAAATTATTATTTAAAAGAAGAAGAAAAAAATTCTAATGTTAAATTATCTAATTTTATAATTCAAAAAAATAATATTAAAAGAGAAAAAAAATTAAATCCATTTCTGAGTATTAAAGAACCTCCTTCAACAATAATTAATCTTAAAATAATAAATTTTAATTTTTCAGAAAACACAAATTTTTCATTTTATTTAAATTTAATAAAACAAAATAAAAAATTAGAAGAAATTAATGTAACATTAAATAAATATCTTCCTTTAAAAATTCGAGAAAAATTTTTTAATATTATAAATGAGCTTTCTAATCTAAAAATTTTTTCTATCCTTGACGGACAAAATATTCAATTTTTAAAAAGTAAATCTTTAACAAAAATAAGTATTGATAAAGTTATAGATAATAATTTAAATATTTTATTTGATAATTGTCCAAAAATAAATTCAATGATTATCTCAAGAAGTAATTTAATAAATATTAATAGAAATAATAATAAAATTTATGAATTAATAATTTACAACAAAGAGATAAAAATAAATTTAGAAAATATTATTTGGATTTTTTCTCAATATGAATTAAGAAAATTGGAAATAAACTTATTTGAATTTGATGAAGAAATAGAAGGAGATGTATTTGAAATATTAAAAACATTTACAAAAGAAATAGAAAATTATAAAAATTTAAACACTTGTATTTTAGTAGTAAATGAAATAGGAAATGATACTAAGAAACAAATAATAAAATATTTAAACCAAGAATTTTCTAAATTTCCATATAAAAACTTTAAAATATTAAACAAACTCCCTTAAAAAAAAAATAAAATAAAAAAAACAACATAATAACCAAAAAAAAAAAAAAATTATAAAATTATAAAAATAAAAATTAAAAAAAAACACATTCTTCAAAAAAAAAAAAAAATATAAAACCCATTAAAATAAAAAAAAAAAAAAAATAATTAATTAAAAAAAAAACGTATAAAATCACTTCAAAAATAAAAAATTAAAACATAAAAAAATGAAATCCATTTATTTTCTATCATTAATAACCTTAATATTCACAGCAATTCAAAAAGGAGAATCTTGGAAAAGATCAACATTATATATAGGAGCAGATGATATATTAACAAATATATATGTAAATGACAATGAAATAGATCTTTCCGAAGTAGAAAATACAGATACATATTCAATAGTAAAAAAAGTAGATCTTGCATTATTTCCAAATGATGAATTAAAATTTTCAGTTAAAAATAAAAATCCTGTTTCATTTTTTGATAATGCTGGTCTTGCAGTTAGATTAGATTATATTGATCAAGATGGAAATGAAAAAACTTATTATACTAATTTAGTTGATTGGAAATGTAATGATGAAACTCCTATTGATAAAAATGTTGTTCTTGGTCTTCATTATCCTTCTTGGGCTAATCAAGGTTTAAGAGGTGTTAATGTTATTTGGGCTGAAGGTAATCCTAAAGAAAGTACTTGTAGTTTTGTTATTCCAAGTTAAATGATTAATGATTATTTTATATAAGCGAGATTTTTTGCTTAAATTAAAATTTTTTTTTGTAAAAAGTTTTTTTTTGTTGTTTTTTATTTTTTTTTTTTTTATTTGGTTTATTTTATATATTGTTTTTTTTATTCATTGTTTTTTTTTTAATTTGTTTTTTTTTTTAGAATATTTTTTTTTTATTTTTATAGAGGTGTATTATTTATTTATTTATTAATTAATTATGATTATAAAATTTATTTTATAAATTTTATAAATATTAAATTCCATAAAAAAAACCTGAATCTACAATGTAAATAAATATTGTATCTCATAATTATAATCCTACTTAAAATAACAAGATAAAAAAATTATATGAACTTTATTAAGATTCTGATGAAGTAAAATATGGTATGTAAAAAAAATAAAAACTAATTAATTTGTAATAATGTAAAATCATTCTGATGAATAAGATGATTTAAATAATTGAATTTATGATATTAATAATAATTTATTTAGTCCTGTTGAAGGTGTAAGAAAAAGAATTTGAAATTATATTAAAATATTTAATAATGTCATTTAGATTGATGGAATTGATTTTGATATTATGATAAATAAAGAAAATATTAATAAAGAAAAAGTTAAAAAAACTTTTTTATATTTAAAATATTATAAATGATTTAGAAATGTTGATGAATGTCAAATTTCTTTTATGAAGTATGTTCATAATCGAAATTATTCAAAAAATTTGATTTTGATTATTTTTTTTATCTTTTATGAAAATAATTTAAAATAATTATTTTATTTTTTTTGTTTGATTTTTAGATTCTATTTCTTTTTAATAACTAATTTAAAAGAAAAAGAGATATATTTTATTATTTTTAAATATTACAATGATAATAAAAACTTTTAAAATATATTTTGAGTAAAAAAATATTAAAATAATTAAAAAAATAAATTAAAAATTTAATTTAAAAATGTTCAAACAAAAATATCGTAATATAATACCAAACGAAGCAGATCCTCAAAAAAGTAAAGACAAATCTTCATATTGTGAATCTTATGATATAGGAGGATTTGAAAATAAAGTAAAATTAATAATTCGTTCAATTCACACAGAAAAATCAAATTATGAAGTTCATGGAACATTTTTATATCAAATAGAAAATTCATCTCATTTTGAAATTGATGCTGAATTAGATTTTTCAAATTCTCTTCATATAAGAACACAAGAAAAAAATACTTTTGAACCAAATAAAAAATTATTTAAAACTCATATAGAACCTTTTGAAGATTCTACTTTAAATTCAAGTAAAGGAAAAAAAATAGAAGAAGAGGGAATTTGTAAAGTACAATATATTAGAGGTTATATTATTAAAGCTAAATTAAAATGTGCTTTTACTTTTCCTTCTTTTGATAAACAAAAAAGTTTTGTTGAACAAGAACATTTAGAAATACTTGATAATTTAAATTATTGGAAAAATTTTAAACCAAGTCAAATTGAACAATTATTATTATTTGGAAAAAATGAAAATAATACTTATGAAAGCTTATTTTTTCCTAATAATCAATATCAAAATTCTCAAAATTCTAATTCTTATTTTTCTAATAATAATGAAAGTCAAAATAAAGTTATTTTAAATCAAAATAAATCAATTTTAAATAATAATAATAATTCTAATATAGAAAACACAGATAAAAATATATATTTTGTAGATGAAAGTTTTCCTCCTTGTCAAATAGAATATATTGTATTAGATTTATCAAAAGAAATAAAAACAAATCCAAAATTAAATATGACAGAACCAGAAAATGAAAAGAAAAAAAAAATAGTATATCATTATAGAAGTTTAGAAAGTCTAATTCCAGGACATAAACAAATTTTTTATAAAGAAGATTTAAATCCATATGATATAACTTCAGGATTAATTGTAAATTATAATATAGTTTCAGTATTTTCTCATTTATCAAGTTATCCAAAATATTTAAATAAATTATTTCCAGATAATAATTTTAATGAAATAGGAATTTATAAAGTTAAATTATTTTTAATGGGTTGTTGGACTAATGTTTATCTTGATAAATTTATTCCTTGTTTTCCAATGGATTTTCCTTTATATACTTATTCAAGTAATTCTTTATGGGTTTGTTTATTAGAAAAAGCTATTGCTAAAAATTTTGGTGGATATGATAATTTAAAAAATATTTCTTATTTTGAATTATATCAAATTTTAACTGGATTTCCTATTTTAAATTTTAAAAAAAATAATGAAAAATATTTTGTAAATACAAATTTAGTTAATCAATCTTCTTTAATTACATCTAAAGATGAAATAATTGAAGAATATTTAAGAAATGAAAATTATTTAATGGGATTTTATATTTCTGATGATTATATAAAGAAAATGAGTGAAGAAAATAAAAATAAAGTAAATTTAATTCAAAATAAATTTTTCCCAGTAAAATCAGCAACAAAAAAAACATGTTCAATAAAAAGTATATTTAATTATCAATTAAAACAATATTCAATATCAACAGGAAAAATAACAGAAAATTATAAAGAAAAATGGGAAAATTCATTAGATTCTTTAGAATTTCCATGGGAAATAATATTAGAATTTTTTGATAATATATTAATAGTAAAAGCAAATAATTATCAAGAATTACATTTTAGAAATGGATTTATTAGATGTCAAGATTATGAATCTCCAGATTATGATAGAATATTAGCTCATTCTTATTATGAATTAAAAATAAGAAATTTAAAAAATAAAGAAGATTCTGAAATTGAAAGTAGTAAAAGAAGTTCAATTACAAATGAAAAAAAATTAAATAAATCAAAAAATTCAATTGATAAAAAAGATAAAGAATTAATTTCATGTACAATAGTATTAAATTTATCAAATGAACATTTTTTAGATAATTGTTATTTAAGTAAAGAAATAGATTGGAAAATAGGAATATTACAATTAGGAGAAAAATTAAAAAGAGATACAATAAGAACTTCATATTCTTCAATAAATCCAAATGATCCTTTTCATGGTAAAAATCCTTTATTAATTGAATCTCCAGATTTTTCAATTGGATATTCCTTAATATTTGATTTAAAATTAGAAGAAGGAGAATATATTATAATTCCAATGACAATGGGTTATTGTATGCAAAAAAATCAAAAAATAAAATTTAAAGAATATTCTTTTAGAGATAAAAATAAAATTCCTCTTCCAATTCAAAAAACTGTTATTCCTTATTTTTTAGAAGATTTATTTTATATGAATGATCCTTTTTGTAGAAATTATTTAGATTATCCTATTATAGAAAAAATTTCTAGTAATATATTAGATAATAAAGGAAGAAAAATAAGACCAATTGATGAAGAATCTTTTTATTCTAATTATATGAAAATAGGAAATTATGAATTAAATACTTTTAATTTAAATTTCGGTCTTTCTAAATTAGCTTTTAAAGATTATATTTATGATTGTATGAATTTATTAAGTGAAGAACATAAAAAACAAAGTATGAAAAATTTAGGTTATGAACAAAATATGTTTCCTTATTTAGGAAGATTTTTTTCAGTTTCTTTTTATTTTGGTTATATTAAAAATTATCAAAAAGGACAAATTATATTAACACCAAAAAATAATTTAATAGATAATAATATGGATGGAATTATTAATATAAGACAATTAGAAAAAAATATTTCTGAATTTAAAAATGCTGAATATAATATTCCTTATAGAATTTATTATGAAAAAGAAAAAAATCCTTGGTATAAAATTGAAGGAGTTTATATGAAAAAAAATCCAAATGAAAAAAAATCAGATAAAAAAAAATTATATTCTTATAATCCTGAAAATAATTATTCTACTTCTGATGTTTTTTATTCTACTTTTAGATATGATGTTAAAATTATGATAAAACCTGGAAAATTAATATTTTTAATGTATGTTGTTAATAATATTTTAGAAGATAAAAGTGAAGAAGAAAAAAAAGAAAAAAAAGAGAAAAGCAAAATTTATTTTGAAACAAGAAAAACAAATAATTATGATGATTTTCTTTCTGATTCTTCTTTTACAGAAGATGAAAAAAAAAAGAAAAATTTACAAAATGAAAAAAATAAAAAAGAATTAAATGAAAATGATAAAAAAAGTAGTAATTCAAGTATGAGTTATGATTCTTAAAATAAGTTTATATCAATATATTTCAATATAATTAATTAATTATACACATATTATAAATTAAGATTTATATTTCCTACTTTTCATTTTTTTAATTGTTTTGATTTTTCCAAATAATTTTTCCCAAAAAAAAATAAATAAATTCCAACCTTCAAAAAAATTTTTTTTTTATTAAATACTATCTTCACTTTCTTCACTTTCCTCAATTTTTTCTTTTTTATTTTCTTCTATTTTTTCATCTTCTTTTTCATTTTCATTTTCTTTTTTTTCATCCTCTAAATTAAGAACATTAATTAAATTATTAGTTAAACTTTCTTTTTCTTCTTCTTCATCAGTACTAATTTTTTTTAAACTTTCTTTTTCATTTTCACTAATTTCATCATCTTCAGAATCATAATTAGAACTTGAAGATAAATCATCTTTATTAATTTTTTTTTCTTCTTTTTTATTAATTTTTTCAACAATTTCAGTTTTTTCTTCTTTAACAGTTTGAAAAATAATATTTTTTGCATCATCAGGATATCTTAAAGTCCAATCATAATAAAATTTTTGAGTATATAAACTACATAATAAATCAATAAATAATCCTTTTAAAAAATCATAATCAGGTCTTTCATCAAATCTTAAATTTTTAACATATTTTAAATAAATACTAAATTCCATAGGTAAATCTTTACATAAAAATTCAACAGGAATCATTAATTTCTTTTCTAATATTTTATTATATTTACTTTGTTTTGTAGAACCTTGAGTTCCTTGCCAAGGTAATCTTTTTTTAATAAAATATATTAAAACATAACCAATACTTTCTAAATCATCTCTTCTACTTTGTTCAATTCCTAAATGATTATTTATTGAAGCATATCTTGTTGTTCCTGTTAAAGGACGATGTTCTCTATAAGGTAAATGATTCATTTTTGAATCTTTATATTTTTTACTTAATCCAAAATCTATTATATATATTATATTTGAATTAAAACCAATTCCAATTAAAAAATTTTCTGGTTTAATATCTCTATGTAAATAATTTTTAGAGTGTAATTCTTGTATTCTACTTATCATTTGTATTCCTATTAATAATGTTGTTTGCATTGTAAAATGACCATCACAAACATCAAATAAATCATATAAATTTGGACCTAATAAATTCATTGCTAAATAATTACTTTCTCCTTGAGAATTAAATGTTATTAATTGAGGAAATCCTATTGAATTTTTTGTTAATTCCATTACATTTCTTTCTATTTTTAAAAAATAATTTTTTGTTCTATTTTCTATTTTTAATGCACAATATTGATAATTATTTTCTATATCTTGAGCTATATAAATTTCTCCAAATGATCCTTTTCCTAAAAGTCGAGATGCATTTATTTCAAATCTATTTCCAAATATTATTTTTTTTTCAGTAAAATCATCTCTTTTTTTTACTGTTCCTAAAGAATTTAATGTTGATGAAAATGGAAATTGATCTGAGGATTTTATATATGTTACTGAATTTGTTGATTTGTTTTTTGGAGGTGGAATTTTTTGCACTTGAAATGCTTTTACTGAATTTCTTTGAGATTTTTCTTTTGGAAACATTTTTTTTTTAAATTTATTTTTTTTTTAATTATTTTTGATTTAAAAGAAAAAGTTTTTTTTTAAAAATTTATTTTTAATCTTATAAAAAAATAGATATATATAAATATTTAATTTTTGTTTTTTAACATGATGTATATTTCAACTTGTCTTTAAATAATAATTCCTATATATATTAAATATATCAAATAATTAGTTCATTTTATTTATATTTTTAAAATACCTAATATCATTTCTCATATTAAATATATATACTACTAATGATTTAATTTTCAAAATCTTTTAATTGCTCTGTATATTTTTCATATGTATCGTCATCAATAAATACATCAAATTTTAATAATATTAATAAATAATATTCTAAATCATTTAATTCATTTAAATTAACTCCTCCAACTTTAGCATAATATTTATTTGAATAATAATCATCTTCATTATATTTAATTGCTAAAAGTAAAGATGATAAAACAAATCTAAAAAAATTAAATAAAAATTTCTATACCTATGAATATTTAAATTTGTTAATTGTACATTTGAATTTTCACAAACTTTATCTATATAAATTAAAGAAATTACAACCGTTGAAGGTTCTGGTTTTGAATATTTCATTAATCTTTTTAAATAATTTTTAATTGATATATGAGGAGGTTTTTTACTTATAAAACTTTTAATTAAAGAATTTTCTATAAATTCATTATTTTCATTTACTAATGCTGCATTCTCATTTACAATTTCTTCTAATATTTCTGAGATTATATCAATATATTTATTTGATAATTGAATATAATCTAATACTCTTCCTTTTGTTTTTTCTTCTTCTTTTTCTATTAATGATGATGGAATGTTTGGTGTTGTATCTGACATTTAATAATATATGTTTAAATAATATTATGTTTGAAGAATAAATTGTTTATTTTTTGATTAAAAAAATATTTGAAATAAATTTAAAAGTAATATAAAAAAAGATAATAAGATTTTTTATTTTTAGTATAATTGAAATTCAAATAATGGATATTTAAGTTATTTTTTGGAATAATTTGAAATTTAATCAAATTCATAATCATTTTTTGATTTTTTTATTTCTAAATTTTAATGATTACAAATAATTTATTTTTAATATATGAAAAATTTATATTCTAAATAAAAAATAAATTTATTAAAAATATGTAATCAATATATCATTTATAAAAATCATGTTTTAATTTATTCTTAAAGATAATAATTAAATATAGGATTATTTTTAATAAATTATTTTCAATTTTTAATATTTTTATTCTTCTTCTTTAAAATTTAGGGAAAATTATCTTACTTGATAAAATTAATTACAATTATAATATTAGAAAATCAATAAATTATTTTACATTATTAATAATATTTTTATAATTTCTTAAAAATATTTATTATCTGATATACTAATTTAATTAATCATATAATCTTATTATTTCCAATTATTACTATATATTATTTTACTTCCTATAAGAATTCGATTCCTTATCATTTTTTAATTTTATTTCACTAAATATTATTAATAATATCTTACTAACTAAAATTAACCATAATATTTTCTTAGATACTCATTGATTAATTAAACAATAATTTTTTCTTAGTGGATTAATAATGATAATTATTTCATATTATTTTAATAAGATTTTTTTTATTTTCTATTATTAATTAACATACAATCATTCTTCCTTAATAAATAAAAATCTTCTAGTTATAATTAATTAATAAAATTTGAAGATTTTCTTCTAAAATTAATATAATTAATAATTAATTTAATTTAAATTAAATAAAGATATTAAATGTTAGAGATATTTAATAAATTATACATATTACATTTATTTTATTTATACGCTCATTGAATAATTTAAATTCCATTCAATAAAATTACCAATTTCTTCAATTGTTGTTCCTGTATTTTTCAACATTATATTATTATTGTAATTTTTTTATTTTTTAATTACTTTTTTCTTTTATATTAGATATTAATTAAAAAATCAAAAATATCATATCTTTTAAAATCTAATTATTATTTATTTTCATAAAAAAAGTTATTGAAAACAAAATTGATTTAAATATAAATGAAGAATTTGAAATTTTTTAAGTTAACGAGTTCAAAATTATTTTTTATATATATGATTAATAAAAAAATATAAATTAGTAAGTATATTAAATTTCAATTATTCATTATTTAAGGATATTTCTAAATATAATTTATATTTCTTATTTTAGAACTAACCTTAAATATATTCCCATGAATTTTTTTTGGAAAAATAAAATAATAAAAAGAATATTCCACTAAATTTAAAAATAATATAAAAAATGGTAACATTCCAATACTTATTTTTTGGATTCTGGATAACATCATTAGCATTTGTAACCCATGTATTTGTAATATATACAATATCTGATGTATTAGAAAGAAAAGATAAAATAATTCCAAAAGAATTATTTAAATCTTTAATGAAATATATATTCATATATTTATTTATTTTTCTTTTTTTCTGGTTAACATCATCAAAATTATATTCATTAATTTATATAATAGGTTTTGTTTATTTAGGTTTTTTTTCATATGTTTTAGTTTCATGTTTTATATATAAAATAATTTCAAAATGTACTAAATTATCAAAATTAAATTCTCAAATATTAATATTTATAATCCCTTTATTATTATCAATATATTCTTTATTCCATGCTCAAAAAACAACTTTTTTAGAAAAAACATTATATTATCCTAATTTTAATAATTCAGTAAAAATAATGCATTTAACAGATTTACATATAGGAGCAATATATCAAAAAAATTCAATTGAAAAATTAACGAATATCATTATAGAAAAAAATCCAGATATTGTAGTAATAACAGGAGATTTATCAGATGGAAGTTTAAAAGTTGAAAGTGAATGGTTAAAACCATTTAATAAAATTCCAGAAGAAATTCCAATATTATATATTACAGGAAATCATGAACATTTATATGGTAAAAAAGAAATATTTGAAGAAATAAATAAAATAAATAAAATTAAACATTTAGGAAATTCAGTAATAAATATAAAAGGAATATATTTTATAGGTATAGATTATGAGTATAAAAATGTTAAATCACAGGCAAAAATATTATTAAATTCAATAAATAATAAAGAAGATCTTCCAACAGTTTTATTATATCATATTCCTAAAATTACTCCAAAAGATTTAAATGATATTGGAATATTTTTAATGCTTGCTGGACATACTCATGGAGGACAATATTTTCCTATAACAATTTTATCATGGTTATTTAATACATGTTTTGTTGGATTATATAATTATCATAATACAAATTATATTTTTGTTTCTTCTGGTACTGGAACTGCTCTTCCTCCTATGAGATTTTTATCTGATAAAATGATTGGAATTATAAATATTAAAGGAAAATAGTTTTTATAAAAATGGTTTTATTTAATTTGAATAAAATTTTTAATGGTTTTATTTTTTTTTAATTATATATATTCATATTTTAACAATTTATTATCTCCAAAATAATCAAATAACAAATTTACATGAAAAATATTTATAAAAGATGTAAAATAAATAAGATTAAATTATTTTGATTTTCCACTTTTTTCAGTTTTTTCATCATCTGAATTTGCTTTTTTGCATTTATTTTCTATAATTTTAGCTATATTTTTTAATCTTTCTGCAACATCATTTTTCTTTTTATCAGTTTTATTCATAACAGAAGTAAAATAAGTAGAATAAAAAAATTGAGGATTATTTAAATTTAATGAATTTTTTTCAATATTTTCACTAATTAAATCAAGCATATTATTATTATTATTATTTTTTCTTTCTGGAGAAAAATTCAAATTTTCACTTTTTAAAGTATTTGTTTTTCCAAGTTGATTTTGAAAAGGATATTTAAGTGTTGTTCTTCTTCTTTGTGGTAAAGAAACATTTCCCATTGATTGAACTAATTCTACAATAGAACTTTCTTTAAAATTATTTTGATTTTCATTTTTAATTGAATTTGAAATTTGAATGTTATTGTTACTTGCTTTTTCTTTTTGAAACATTAATTTACTTAATCTTTTCTTTGTTACTGGACTTTGAATTTTCTCTATATTTGATTTTAAAAAACTTCTTGTTTTTATTAATTTATTTTGGAAGGGAATATTATTGTTTGTTGGTAAAGAATTTGTTCTTGTTACATTTTGATTAAAATAAAATGTGTTTTCTTTGTCAAATAAACTTGATACATTTTTTATATTTAATTTAATTGGCTTTAAATGTATATTACAATTTGACTGATTTTCTACTAAAATTGAATTAAAAGAAGATTTATTGTTTAAATTATTTTTTTCATTATTATTATTATTACAATTATAATTAATGTTATTATTATTATTATTATTGTTATTATTATTAATATTATTGTTGTTGCTATTGTTGGTTTTATTATTATTATTATCATTATCATTATTATTATTATTATCATTATTATTATTATTATTATTATTATTATCATTATTATTATTAATATTATTATCATTATTATTGTTATTATTATTATTATTGTTATTATTGTTATTATTATTATTTAGATTTGAATTTGAATTTGCTTCAGTTTTATTACTATTTGTTTTATTTAATAAAAGTAATAAATTATTGTCATTATAATTGTTTTTATTTTTTTCATCAACAACAACATGATTATTTTTTAAATTTAAAAAATTATTATTTATAAGAGAATTAGGTAAAATATTAAATAAACTTTCATTATTTTTAATAGTAATTTCTTCTTCAAAAGGCATTTCTTCATTATTAATTTCATCAATAGAATAAGCATAAGTTTTATTATTTGAAGAAATTAAACTTCCTTTTTCTTTTTCACTAAAAGAATCATTTGTATAATCTATTAATTCATTTTTAATATCATAGATTAAAGTTTTATTAGTTCTTCTTGAAGAAAGTGTATTTTTAGTATTAGTTTCTGTTTTACTTTTAGAAAATTCACTATCTTCAGAATTTGAATTTTCAGTAATAGTTTGTGTAACATTATTTAAATGTTTACTTTGACTATCTTCACTAATATTTTCATCAACTTCTTTTATTATAGTTTTTATATTTGTAGATTTTTTTTTTCGATTTAAATTACTTATGATATTTTCATTTTCTTCTTCTGAACTATTTTCTTCACTTTCTTCTTCTTTAAATTCTTCATTATCTTCAGTAGGAATACTTTGTAATTCCAAATTTTCTTCATTACTATTTTTTAAATTATTTAATAAATCATTTGTATTCATATTATATAATTTATTACTTGATCTAGGATCTCTTCTATAATAATTTTCTTTCATTGAACCTCTATTATTAGCTCCTTCATTATGAATAAAAAAGAATTTTAAAGTTTTTTTAATTAAAATTTCTATTTGTCCCATATTAAATAAACTTTTTTTTATTATTTTTCTCCATATTCTTGGAAAAGACATTGAAATTTCAACAGCATCAGTTTTTTTTAATAAAAATAATTCACAAACTTTACTTTTAACTTTAACACTTAAAGGACTTCTTTTATTTAAAAACATTAATATATCTCCAAAATGTTCATTTCTTCTTATTTCAATTATTTTAATATATTGTTGTTGAGGTCTAATTTCACTTTCTAATTTTTTTAATTCTTTATCATCATTTAATTCTTTTAAAGTTTCAGTTTCAATAAAATTTGGAACTATAGAATTTTTAATAGAATTAATAGGATTTAAAGGAATTATTGTTGATTTTTTTAAACCAAATTTAATAGAATTTCTTACTCTTTTTATTGTTTCAATTTTTTTTAAAGCTTCATCTTTTATTATAACTGGTAATGGAATTTCTAAAGCAAGTTTTCCTCTTTTTACAAAAAATATTTCTTCTAAATAATCCCCATCATTAACTAATCTTTCATTTTTTGATGCTTGAATTGGTTTAAATGCTAATATTACTCTTATAATAAAATCTGAATTATCAAATGATTTAAAAAAAATAAAATTTTCTATAATATTTCTATACATTTCTATAATTAATTTATTTCTTAAAACTAAAGGTAAAGTATCTATTATTTCATTTTTATCTTTTGTTTCATTATTTAATCTATATAATAAAAACTTACTAATTTTATCATATAAACTTTGAGGCATTTTTTCATGTGTTACTCTAATTTGTTTTAAAATAGACATTTTATTTATATAATCTTGAGTTTTTGAATCAACACTTTGAACATAATTACTTAAAGCAGAAACAGCATAAGAATAAATCATAATTCCAACAACTAATAAAATTAAATTAAAAAATCTTTCATAAATTGATATTGATACAATATCTCCATATCCTATTGTAAAAACAGTTGCAGAAATATAATAAAAAGAAGTTATATAAATTCCTAATTTATCATTTGATTCAAATCCATTTGTATAAATCCAATTTGGAAAATCTAATTCTGCTAAATAAATAAATATACAAGAAAGTAAATGAACACTTGCAAAAAAAATAAATAAAGATATATATAAAGTAAACCATTTAACTAAAACATCAATTAAATTTATTTTATTTAATAT
This sequence comes from Isotricha sp. YL-2021b, assembly GCA_023805745.1. Lineage (NCBI taxonomy): Eukaryota > Ciliophora > Litostomatea > Vestibuliferida > Isotrichidae > Isotricha > Isotricha sp. YL-2021b. The sequence goes on from JAJJKW010000283.1 coordinate 33,776, forward strand.
ATAATTTGAAAATGAATTATGAGTGAAAGTTTTAAATAATTTTATTAAACGTAAAAAGCGAAATAATTGTAATACTTTCCAATTATAAACTATATAAGATAATATAATTTTGCTTTTTTTTTTCATTTCTAAAAAAAGAATAAAAAAAGAATTTATAGGAATTCCACTAATCAAATCTACAGTAAACCAGGTTTTTAAATAATGAATTATAATATTTTTATTATTAGAAATTAATTGTTCTTCAAAATCTAAATAAGCAGTAAAAAAACCTAAAATTAAATCAAAAAAAAAAAAGAAATCAATAAAAAATTCCATAACAATACTTCTATGATGAAAAGATAAAGCATCATCAACATGAAAACAAAAATCTAAAGGAGGAAAAATTATAGCATAAATACTTAAAAATAATAAAATCATATCATATATAAAAATAAAAATACCATTTGGATTAAAATAATATTCTCCTTCAATTTCTTCTAATTCTTCATCATCTGAAAATGAATCATAAACTAATTTATTTTGTTTTATTAATCTTCTAAATTGAATTTCTTTAAAAAGAAAATCAGTATTTTCATGATATGTAGAAATTGTAGAATTTTTTAAATTATTTTCTTCATCATTTTTATATTTTTTTTCATGTTCTAAATTTAATATTGTATTTTTTATAGGGTCTATTTTTTTTTCTAATGTTATTTTCTTTTCTAAATTTTCTTTATTTTCTTCTTCATTTTCATCAGAAGAAATAATAAAACTTCTTCTTATATTTTGACATAAATTATTAAATTTTTTATAATTTTTTTTACTTAAAGCAATATAATTTCTTATATCTGATTGATCTCCAAATAAATTTAAATTATTATTATTATTGTTTTCTCCTGTTGAATTTATTGTTTTTTTTTGTGTTAAAGATGCTCTTAATGGAATTAATGCTAAAGAATTTCTTTTTTGATAAATATCAGTTTTATCTACTTTTAATTTATTTCTTATTTCATTTAATTGATTTCTTCTTTCTGAAATATCCTTTTCTTTTTCTAAATTATTTGATTCTAATATAGATGATGTATCCATATAAGATTTATCATTAGATGATTTTATTGTTGAATTTTTTTTTACTTTTAAATCTTTTAATTCTAAATTTTTTAAAATATTTTCTGAACTTTGATATCTTATATTAAAAAATCGGACTTTACTATTTTTTTTTCTTTTTGTTGTTGAAGATATATTTGAAAATTTTCTTGAAGTCCTTTCTCTATTTTTTATATCACTATCATTAAAATTTGAATTTCTACTTAATTTTTTTCTTATATCATTTCTTTCATTTGTATCAAATAAAGAATTTCTAGTTAATTTTTTTTTTAATTTCAAACTTTTAATTTTTTGAATAGGATTTATTTCTACATTATTTTCTAACTTATTAATTTCTTCTTTTTTATCTTCATCTAAAGTATTATTTGCAAATTTATTTTTTTTTTTTAAATAATTCATAGGATATTTCATTTTTTTAAAACTACTAAAATTATCTAATTGTTCAAGACTATAATTATTTTTACTTAAATTACTACTTTTTCTTTTATTATTATTATTTAAAACTAAACTATCGTCACTATCAAATTTATTATAAAAATATAAATTTAAATTACCATCTTTATTATTTTTTATTCTTTTTAATTCATCTTCTATATGATAAACTTTTTTATCATCAGGATCAACATTCACTAAAAAATCACTTAATAAATTTTTCACATTTAATGCTGCATCTGATAAAGTTTGTAAAGCTTGTTTATGTATATTAATTTGGTTTTTTTGATTTGGAATTTCATTATTTGTATTTAATAAAAAATTACTTAATGAATTTGTTATTGATGATGATCTACGATTTTTTGTATTTGAATTTTGTTCTTTTAAATTTGTTTTATCTTTTTTATATGTATCTAATTTTGATAAAATTTGATACATTTTTGATGAATTTTCTGGTTTTTTCATTTTTTATTTTTTTTTGATTTGAGAAATTTTTATTATTTTTTATTTTTTTTTTGATGATTTTCTTAAATTTTTTTTATTTTATATAGATAACATATATTATAAAAAATTTTCAAAAAAAAAAAAAAAAACTTTATTATTTAAAAAGAAAAAAAAATACTATAAAAAACCCTAAAAAATAAAAAAAAATTAAAAAACCAAAATAACCAAATATAAAAATGGTATAAAAAAAAAAAATAAAAAATAATGAAAAAAAATCCTAACAAAAAAGAAAATAATATATAAAACAAAAAACAACCTCTCAAAAAAAAAAAACTGAATATCCTCCTTAATCAAAAAACCCCACAACAATAGTAATATCATCAATAACCTCTTCTTCCATAATCCACCTTTTTGCCGATTCCCTATAAAGAAAATTAACAGCTCCGGAAATATCATTCCTACAATAAAATTCTCCAATAATTTTAGCACATTCCTGGGAACTAATAAATTCCCAAAGACCATCAGAAGCAACAACAAAAACTTTATCTTCATCTTTAATAAAATATTCTTTAACTTCAGGTAAACAAATAACCCCAACATCATGAGCAACATCATCACCAAAACTTCTACTCATAGCAAGTCCAGGAACATCATCATCAAGAATCCAAACACGATCAGGTCCAATTGGATTATTATTTTCATCTTTATAAGGTTGAATTCTTCCTCCATTTGATAATATTCTTTTCATTTCATCTTCTTCACTAGGTTTGTGATCTCTACTTAAATCATATGAATACCAATTTTCTTTTATATTTTTACATATTATTGCACGAGAATCTCCTGTATTTGCACTTATTATTCTTTCGTTTGTTATTATTATACTTATACATGTTGAACCGGAAAATGTTGTGTCGATTTCACTTTTTGTTTTTAAATCTTTATCTATTTTTTCAAATGTTGTTTCTATTAATAATTTTATTCTGTTTATTGGAGATTTTATTGTTATTTTATTCATTTCCATTATATTATTTAAATTTTGAGGGATTTTTGATATTAAATATGATGATACTAAATGACCATTTATTCCATGACCATCACATACTCCTATATATATTGAAGAGGGTGTGTTTAGGAAATTTGGATATATAAAATAATTGTCTTGGTTTGTTTTTTTTAAACCTGGACCTGAAAAACCTTTTTTACATAAAGTGTCTAATTGGGTTATTGATTTAAATTTTTTTTGAGGTTGTTTTGGAATAATTTTTATATTTATATTATTATTATTTTTATTATTATTATTTGGGGAATTGGAGTTTTTGTTATTATTTGGAGAATTGGTTTTAGTGTTTTTTGGAGAATTTGGGATTTTGTTATTTTTATTGTCGGTTTTGCTTTTGTTTTCTTCGTTGTGATTGGAATTGTTATTATTTTTTTTATTTGAATTTTGAAGGTTTATATTCTGTATATTTAAATTATTATTGTTTTCATTTTTTTGGTTTTTTATATTCTCATTTTTATTTTGTTTTAGTGTTTTATTTTCATTATTGTTTATATTTATGCTATTTGAGGAATTGTTATTTGAGTTATTATTTGAAATTGAATTATTACTTATATTATTATTATTATTATTATTTTTATTATTTATAATATTATGTTTTTGATATTGTTTATTTAAAGAATTAATTGAATTTATTTGGTTTTTTATTTCTATATTTGTTTTGTTTTTTGTATTTGATTTTGAAGAATCAATAGATGAAGTTAATGAATTTGTACTTTTTGAATTTTTATTTTTTTCAAAATTGGGAACATGATTATTAAAAGAATTATTTTCTTTAGGCCTCTTATTTTTAATAAATGGAGATGTATTAATTTCTCTATAAGTATTATTTTTAATTTTATTTGCATTTTTAAAATTATTATTAATTTTTTTATTTATAATATTATTAATATTCTTCTTTGATTTTATTGGAGTATATTTTCTTGAATTTTTATTAAAAGAAAAATTTAATTCTTTTTTTGAATTATTAGAATTATTACTTTTATTTAATTCTAATTTTTTTTCAGAAGAACTTTTTAATTTATTTAATCTTTTATTATTTTGATTTTCTTGTAATTGTCTCATTAAAGATTTATTACTTGATTGAGCTCTTCTTTGTTTTTTATGTTGAATTTTTACAGGATGAAACATTTTTTGATTAATGATATCATTATTAATATTATTTTTTGAATTTATATTTTCTTCAATTTCAGGAGATAAAATTTTACTTTCTTTTAATGTACTATTATTAGTATTTATTGTATTATTATTATTTATATTTATTTTAGAATTTGTTTTATTTAAAATTGGAGAATTCATTATATTATTTTTTGTTGGAGATTTAATATTATTCATTATTTCATTTTTCATTTTATTATTTTTATTATTTTTTATATTTGTTGATAATTGACTTATTGATTTCTCTTCTTTTTTTTTTCTATGAAGAATATTAAAAACATCTTCTTTTTTTTTTATTTTACTTATTTTTTCTTGAAAAAATAATTTAGGTCTATTTGAATTAATTAATTTTTGAACTTTCAATTTATTTAAATTTTGATAATTTGAATCTGCACTATTTGTTCTTTTAGTTGGAGTATGACTTTTTTTATATATTTTAAAAAATTTTTCTGGATTAAACGGAATTAAATAACTTGGTTTTGAAACTTCGTATTTTGGTTTTTTTATTATTTTATTCTTTTTTTCTTTTTGATTTTCTGACATGAAAATATTTAAATTTTTTTTTTTAAAATTTTCTATTTGGAATAATAAAAATTTTTGACAATTAATAAATTAATTGTTTATTTATTTATATTGTATTGATAGATAGTAATTTAAAAATATTTTTTTTAAATTTATAATAAATATTCATATGTTACCAGTTAATTTACTTTTTACTTTTTTCTTGATTAATTTTAACTTTATTCAAAATTAAATTATTTTTATTTCCTGTAGAATTACAAGAAATGCTTTTTATTTTATTATTGCTATTATTATATTTATTAGTATATATAATTCTTTTATCTTTGGAATTATTATTTTTAATAGTTTTTCCATTTAAATTTTTATTATTATTATTATTACTGGTAAGAGTATTACTATTAGAATTTTTACTAAAATGAATTTGATAATTTTGATTAATACTTTTTCCATTAATAAAATTATTAATAGATGTTTTATTTGGATTTGTATTTCTATTTTTACTAGTTTGACTATTTAAATTATAAGTTGATTTAACTCCATTTTTTAAAGAAATTTCTAATGACTTGATATTATTTATATTAGATTTTATAGTTCTTGATGAAAAAGGTAAATTTTGATTTTTTTTATTATATATATTTTTTGGATAATGAAATATAGAATTATTATTATTTATTGTTATTTTTTTTGAATTATTATTTATTGGAATTTTTGGATGAATTGGTTTTTCTGTTGAATGAGGTTTATCTTTTGATTTATTTTTTATAATATTTTGATTATTATTTTTATTATTTGATATTTGTTCATTATTATGAAAAGTTTTATAACATTTGTTTTGTTCAACATTATTATTGTTTTCAAAATTCTCATCTTCTATTTTTTTATTATTTAAATTCTCTGAGTTTAAATTCCTACTTTTATTATTATTATTTGATTCTTTATTATTTATATCTATAATATCATTTTCTTTATTATTTACTTGAGAAATTTTTTCTTGTTCTTTTATTAAGGATATTACATTTTTTGTTTTTGAGGAATTTCTAATTGTTGTATGATACATATTATCATTATGATTACTTGAATTTAATACTTTATTTTTATTATTTTTTTCATTTATAATATTATTATTATTAACTGGGGATTTATTATTTTGATTATTTTTAACTCTAGATAAAAAATTATTTGTGTTTGAGGGAGAAGAAATTTTATTTAAATTTTGATAAGAAAAACTTAATTTTTGTTTTTCTATATTCTTATAATTTATATTATTTTTATTTTCTAAACTTCCATTTCTTTCTTTTCTTTTTGAATTTGAATTATTTCTTTGACAAACATTATTATTTATTTTTTTTTTATTTTTTGAATTTTTACTATTTGAACTTACAGGTCTATCATTTATTATAATTTTATCAGGAGAAATTTTCCCTTTTTGTTTATTTGAAACATTAAAATTTAAAACTCTTTGTATTTTTTTTTCAATAATTGTTAAAGAAGAAATTGCCAAAGGTTTTTTTTTATTATTTATATTATTATTATTTTCTTTTAAATTTTTATTTACTGGAATTGTTTTTTCACTATTCTTTTCTTCTTCTTTTTTTATGATTACTTTCTCAAAATTTGAATTATCTTTTTCTATTATAATATTTCTCGATTTCCCTTTATTATTAAAATTAAAAACATTTTCTTTACTTTTTTTTTCTTTGTTTTCATTCTTATTATTTTCATTTTTTATTTTTAATAATTGTTCTAATATATTATATAATTCAATATATGAAAAATGAGCTCCTCCTTCATAAAATTTTTGTTCTTCTTCTTCTTCTTTATTATAAAAAATTCCTTTATATTCTTCATAATCACCCATTATAATTTTCTTTGAAAAATAAAATTTATTTTTAAAATATATTTTTATATTTTTAGTTAAATTGATTTTTTTTTAATTTAAAAAAATTGATTATTTATCAATCAAAAAATTTTAAAAAAAAAATATTATTTAATAAATTTGTCTCAAAAAATATTTCCAAAATAATTTTATTCATATATTTTTTTGTGTTTTGATTCCCAAACATCTAAATTAAACATTATATTTATAAACAATATAAAATATAAAATTCATATTTTTAAAAAAGAAAAGAATGAAAATAAAAGAAAATTTCACAAGATTAATTGTCAAACATTTTTCCTGAAAATTAAATTATTATTCTACTATTGTTATTCAAACACAAATTTGAAATATAATGATAATGTATTTTTAAAAGTTTTTTTATTACATTTTTTTAATACATTCTTCATTAATAAAATTAATTTTTGTTTATATTTAAACTTAAAGTAGCTAAAGTTTTTATTTTTGAATGATTATAATTATCAAATTATTTAATTTTGTTATTTTTTTTTTTTTATTATTTTTTCATATCATTTTCATTTTCAATAAAAATTTTTTTTCTTAATTTTTTTTATAATCTTTTTCATTATTTAACTTATTATTGATTTTTTTTTCCTTCTTTAATTCATTTACTTTATTTGTAAAAAATAATTTCTTTATTTTAAAAAAACAATTATTTTTATTTCAAACTGCATATTGTTCAATTAAATAATTATTAAAAGTATAATTTACTCTTATATTCATTCAATATTATAAGAATTGTATATATTATTAATAATTATTTTAAAGAATTGTTTTATTTTTATTGATTTATATTACTTTCATTTATTATAGTATTTTTTTGTATAATAATCTAATTTTGATTATTAAACAGATTGATTTTTTTCATTTAATGAGTTTAATTTTATGGTATCATTGATTTTTCTTTTTTATATTTGATTAAATTAAAATTTGGAAAATTATCTTCTTTAATTTTTTCTATTGAAAAACTTAAAAAAATATTTACTTTTTTATTTTTTTTATTGATTGAATATCCAAAAATCATTATTTTGAAAAAAATTAAACGAATCAAAATTTAATTTAGGTATTTTTAAAGAAATAATTGTAATAAAGAATATTTAAAATAAGAAAACTAAAAAGGTGAAAATTAAACTTAAAGATAACCAATTACATCCACAATCAATGCTCAAAGAATTTACCTCATATTCTTTTATATATGCTGTAATGAAATCCTTTGTAACACCTTTTTTCCTAAAAGATTCACATTCATATGTTGCTGTACTTGAAGCTGTTTTTTTATATTCAACATAACAACAAGAATCACTATAACCTTTCTCTAATGTTGTTAATTTATAATCTGTACAATCTTCTTTTTTTGTTGGACTTGAATATTCACATTCATCTCTAGTATAAATAATTGAAAACAAACACCCAAATAATAATAATATTTTTATTGATTTCATTTTTATTTCTTTTTTTTTATAAATCCTTTTATATGAAATATTTTATTTAACCAAAAAAGTATGTAAAGTAAATTTTTCTTTTAAGATTGAAAGGGAATAAACTAAATAATTTATATTATGTTTGGAAAACTTATTCTTTGAAAAGTGGAAAACTAGTTGATAAAAAGTGATTTGATAAAAATACAATAACAAAATTTGTTTTTGATTTAAATTTAGGTTAAAATTATTAGATAAATAAGATATGAAAAGATAAAATCAAAAAGAATTATCTTAATTTAAAAAAAATTTATTTTTTCTTAATATATCCTTAATTATAAGTTCAAAAAATGAATCTTTCTTTTTTAACTTATACTAAAAATATAATTTTTTAAATTAAAAATAATTAATTAATTTCATGAATTAACTAAAAATGACTATTTTTCATTATTTTAAAAATAAATAATTTAATAATTAAAAAAAACGAATAAAATAAATTTTAATTAAAAGTTATATTAATATTTTGAAATAATAATAAAGAAAAATGGAAGTTTTTATGAATATGAAATATTTATTTAGTTTTAATGAATAAGTTATTGATAAATCTTCCCTTTATAATATTTAATTATATAAATAAATATTGATAATAATTAAAAATAATTTTTTATTCCTCCTATACTGTTTTATTTTTTTTATCATTTATTGCTAAAGTATTTAAATTATAAATAATGAATTTTTTATTTATTTTTTTTTTAATTTAATCTTTAAAAAATTATAAAATGTATTATCAAAATAGTTGAAATTTTTTTGAATAATAAATTTTTACAAAAACTTTTTTTTCAAAATTTTCAAAATTCAAAAAATCTCTCTTCGAAATATTAATCTCTTCTTTTTATTTTTTATAATTGTTTAATTGTTTTAGGGAAAATAATATTTCTAAAAAATAAATATGTTCATTGGATTTTTTTAATAAAATGAAAAATATTAATTTATAACATTCATTCAAATTATTATAATTTTTCATTAGAATTCTAAAATATAAATCAGGACAGATAAGGGAACATAATAGACATATAAGTATTATCCCCAGAACTCAGAGCATGAATATGAATTAGAAAATTTTAAATATATTTTTAGAATAATAAAAAAATTAAAAGATTTTGAGTATTATATAAATCAAAGAAAAAACATAATTTCAATATTTATTATCTTATAAATTTTTAGAAAATACAATATAACATATTCACAATTTTTTTTATTTATATATTATTTTAATTTTTCATTATTAATTCAAAATTAAAATAGCTTCTTCCTTTTGAATATTTTATATATATTAAATATTTAATTAATTCATTTTTTATAATCTAAAAAAGTTTATTGTATAATTCTAAAAAATTTATTAATTAATTGAATTATGAATTCTTTTATATTTCACATGATTAAAATGATTCAATAAAAGCAAATTAAAAAAATTTTTAAATAATTTTGGAAAAAAAACAAAAATTGAAAAATTATTCAAAATCCCAACCTTTTACTAAAATAAATGATAAGAAAATAATAAAATATCAATTTTGGAATTAATTTTTCATATACAATTCATTAAAATGAAAATTATAAATTTAAAAAAAAAGATTTTCATTATTATTAATATTAATTATCATGTAATCAAATTAAAAATAATAAAATATTTCAAAAAATATTTTTAAAAATAATATTATTAATAGGTCTTATATAACATAATATTAATGAAAATAGAAATGAAATTATAAATGGAATTAAAACAATAAAAAAATTATATAAACTAATTGAATTATAAGAAATTATTATGATGATATTTCAAATGAAAAAAAAAATAATTCAAAAAATTAAAATAAATCTAAATCAAAATGTAATTATATTCAAGGGTTATATTTAACATCAAGGTAAAATAATAAAATAAGGTCAAGAAGCAAAGATGAAATAATTCAAATTTTTGAAAAATCAAAATATAATAAAGTTCAATGTTTCATTAAAGCAAATAAAAGATCCAAATTAGGAATTATATTAAATAATAAATGATTTAAATAAAATTGAATTATTATGATTTTTCATTGGAACAGAAAGATAGTTGTTTAAACAAGCTTTATTTATTTTATTTTTCATTTAGATTATTTATTGATTCTTCATTCATTATTTTTAAATGATTCTTATCATTTTTTAATAATTGTTTTTGTAAATATTTTTTTGAATTAGATTTTTTATCAAACAATTCATTTAAACCTTTTTTCGAATGATTAAGTATTTTATTTTTATTTAACAATTTATTTGAAATTTCAATAATAAAACTTTTTTCAGAGAGAAATAAGAAGAAAAAAATTTAAAAATTATAAATAAAAGAGCAGTACATCCTCCAATATCTCCTAAAGCATCTTGTAATTTCATATATTTTCTATTATGATTTTGATAAGGAGAAAAAGTAAAAGTGATTTTTATTAATGTTTTTGAAGAAAAATATGAAAAATTTTTTCTTTATCAATCAATTCTAAAATTATTTCTTTTAGTTCAAAAAATTTATAATAAATATAATATCTTTTAACATTATTTAAAGAAATCATAAAAGTATTAGAATTAATTATATAATTTATAGGATTAGTAACGTAAAAATGATTTAGAAAATAAGATAAATATATCATATTAATATAAGTATTAGATAAATATGAATCAATTTCTTATCCACTTTTGTAATTATTATTTGTTCTATTTTCACATTTTTTTATATGAATTCTAAAATATCAAATAAATTTAAAAGATCAGCATATCTTTCTGCTATTGTTATATCACATTTTTAATTTTCAAAGAAAAAATTATCAAGATTTTCACTTGAACATTTTTCGAGTTTAATTTCATTTTGACTTCAATTCAAAATTCAGTTGTTCAAATAACGCTCAGTTTTACATAAATTAAAATTTGTATATGAATCATTTATATCTATACTTTTCCCAACATAATCAGTTTTCCAAATATATTGGAAGATTAGTAAGTTCAAGTGGATTTTTCTCGTTATATTAAACATAATTTGTTATAATTGAAAAAATTGTTTTGTAAAAAATATCTTTAAATATGTATATATGAAAGAAATAAAAAAACTAATTGAAATAATACTTAAAATAATATCAAAAAATGTAGAATAATTTTGTACTTATTTTATAAAGATGAAAATCTAATCCATATTTATTTTAAAATTTTTTGAACATTTTTAATAAAATAATTTTTTATCTATAAATTATGATAAATAAATACATATTTTGAAAGATTGATTTATAATAAAGAAAATTTATTAAATTATCATTTTTTAAAATTTTGATTTACTTCAATGAGTAGATTTATTTATATTTTTATAATATTTAATTTATAAAATTAATAATAATGATTTGAATTTTAATTGGGTAAATTATTTTAAAATTCTGTGTAAATAATAAATTTTTTATCTTTAAATTTTTTATTAAATAAGATAGAAAAAGAAATTATTAAAAAGAACCCAATAAAAATAATTAAATATTTTTTAATTAAATTAAAATTGATATAACTTCAAAATTTTTAGGAAAAATTCCATCATTAGGCATATTATCATCTTTTGTATAATTAAAAATATTTTTACTAGTACCACATTTTAAAAAAGAACTATGAGTGATAATAAAAACCTTTTTATCAACATCATTTAAAGTATTCTTATGTTTTTCTTTTAAAAATTGTTTAAACTTAATAAATCTTTCAAAAACATGTTTTGGAGATTCCAAAGATTTATCTAAACTTAATTTAATTAAATTAATAATATTATCTTTATAATCATCTTTTCCAAAACTATTTGAAATAATATTATATTGTTCCATTAAAATATCATTATCTAATCTATCAATATTATTAAAATAATAAAATTTTTGTTCTTCTTCATTTTTATAAATTTCATCAAAGTAACTCCAATCAAATTTAATTTCAGAATTTAAATTAAATTGTTTTTTATTTCTATTAATTAAATCAAAACAAATATCATGAACTGCATTTGTTATTTCTGTTAATAAAGGATGTACTTTAATAATAATATTATTTTTATCAGGATGATTTTTAAATAAATAATATGCACTTTCTAATGCTCTATATAAAGGAGAAACATAAATTTCTTCTATTTTAAAATTTTCATAAAATTTACTAAATTTTTTTCCTTCTTCTATTCCTTCTTCTGATAATTCTGAATCTAATAAATTTTTATCTGTTTTTACTATTTCATTCCCTTTTTCTTTTGAATATTTATTAAAATATGTTTGACCATGACGAATATATAAAAATTTACCATTTGTATTTTCTTCATATAATTTTTCTGGTATTTCCATTTTGTTTTATTTTTTATCAATAAATTATATATTAAATAAAACAAAAAATAATTCATCAATTTATTTAAAAATACTTAAAATATGAATAGCGTTCAACCTTAATCTAATTAAAAAAAAAATTTAAAAAATTTCTTTAAAAAAATAAAAAAAATGTCTCCTCTTTTATTTATATTTTTATTGTTTCCTTTTTCAACATCTTTAGATATAAATCTCTATGAAACATCACCATATATAGATTTAAATTGGAATGACATAGAAGTAGGAAAAATAGAATTATCATTTACAGAAAATATAGCAAGAAGTAATTTTAAAAGAATTTTTTTAAAAAATGGATCATATGAATATAATATAACTGATAATTGTGATTTTAGAACGAAAACTATAAAATGTCTTGTTTCATCTAATACTGTTAGTGGAGATCCAGATAATAAAAGTTATAAATTTTATTATAGACTTATGTATGAAGGTAGTGATAATGTAACATATGATTCATATGTTATTGTTGCTGTTAGTAATCAATTTTTTATTAAATGGAATTTTCTTTTATTTTTTTTTCTTTTTTTTTTAATATTTTAATCAAATTATTTTAAAGGTTTAACAAGATTTTCATAAATTTTATATTTTTTAATATTATAATATTTTTTTTATTTGAATATTATATTATTTTATTTAATTTTTTATGAATTGTTGTTTTTATTCTAATGAAAGTTTAGATGTTCCTTTAGTTAATTGTTTTTTTCCTGAATCTCAAAATATAAAAAATGAAATTTTTGGCATTAAATGTAGGTTAAAAAATATTCTTTTTAGAAATAAATTTTATTTAATTAAGTTTTTTCAAATTAATAAAGATGATATTTATTCAAATTTTGTCCAAAAAACTTTTATTAAAGCCAATATAATAATATTTGTTTATGATTTAATGAAAGATGATTCTTTTAATAAACTCAAATATGAAATTAAAGCTATTTCTGAATTTTATAATGTTAATAAAAGAGTATTAGTTGGTATTTTTGATTGTAAAATAAAAAAAGATAATTCAGAAGAAAAGAAATATTGTAAAGAAAATAATATAATTTATTTTACAATTGATATTAAAAGAAAATATAATACTAGCGAATTTCTTTATTTAATATTATTAGAAGGGAAAAATGGATAAAAATATTTAAATTAAAAGATAAAAATAAGAAAAAAGATTTCAAATCAATTTATATAAAAATAACATAATTAAATGTATATTATAAATAATAAAACAAATAAAAAATTAAACAAAAAATTAATTAATTTTAAATAAACATCCTGTTAAAAAATCATCAGAAAAAAATTTAAAAAAATTTAAAAATCTCAGACAAAACAAAAAAATGTCTTTCAAAAATTGTTTATTTTATTTCCTATTATTAACTTATATATTTCAAATAATAAAATCTCGTAAAACATTATATATTCCAGGAGTAACATTAAATACTCATTTAGACTCAGAATTAACAGAATTACCTTTTGAATCTCCAACATTAATGATAAATGATTTATCAAATTATAACATAAATTTAGATGAAGATAAAATAACCAAATTAAATTTATTTTTCCAAAAATATAAAAATGTAATTGGTTATTTACCTCCAATTGAGCAATTAGCATTAATAAATAGTATAAATACTGAAAGTGAAGGTTATATATTCAATTCTACTAAATATACTGAATATATGAATACTCAAGTAGGAGATAATCAATTAACAAGATATCAAATTGTACAAAAAAGTTTATTTGATTATGCTAAAAAAAATCAATTAAGAATTCCAATTGGTTTAGGTTGTTTACAAAAAGTTGCTCAAGAATATGCAGCAAAAAATCCAAAAGAAAATAATGAATTATTAGAAAGTATAACAAATAGTATTGATATTATTTTAGATGCTCAAGTTAATTTAATAGAAAAAGAAAATAATTTTCTTTTAGATATGTTAGAACAATTAAATCAAAAAAAACAGGTTTTATTTAAAATTTTATATACTAATTTAGATGATATATTAGATAGTAAGGAAATTGAAAGTGTTCCATTATTAGATACATCAGTAAATTTAATAAAATATTCAAGTTCTTTTGATGTGATTTCTTTAATAGAATATATGAGAGAAAGAAATAGTTTTAATAAAATATTAACAAAACAATCTTTATTAATAGAAGCAAATTTAGGTTTAATGGAAGGTTGTATGCATACAGGAGAAAGTAATGACGATGCAGGAATTTCTTCTTATTCAGGAACTCCTGATAGAGTAAAAAAAAGAGGAGAATATGTTGCTCATAATTTAGCAAATGGAACTAGATTTGATTCAAAAACTCAAAATGGTTATTTATTAAGTTTTGGCTTTGGTTTTGGAACACAAAAACAAAGTGGTGTTACACCTTATAAAACTTTAATCCCTTATAATTCATATCAATATATTAATTTATTAAGAGCTTTATCTTCTTCTATGAATTTAAATTCTCAATTTGTTAAACCAGCATTAAATATAAGTAAAATAATAAATAATATACATCAATATGATAATCAAGAACCATTTTTAATTGATAAAGTTTTTACATTAAATACTAGAGAAAGTATTATAAATGAATCAATTTATGATATTTTTTTAAGTCCTTCAACTGCTGATTCTTCAATATCAAATATAACAACAATAGATTGTGATAATTTAGATGATAGTTGTATAATAATAAATTTTGGAGATACAAATATAACAAATGATGAAGTAGAATTAAAAATTCAATCAACAGGATATTTAGAATATCATTTAGTAATTGGTCAATTTTTATCTCAAACTTTTTTAGTAAGTTATGCAAGAACTTCATTAAATAATTTAGTATATGAAATATTTTATAATGGAAGAACAGTATTTTCAAAAGAAAGTGACTTATCAAGAACATCAAATGCATGTTTTGGAGTATTCTATTCAGGAGGAAAAAATGATAAAGATACATGTAGAAATGTATTAAAAGAAAAATGCGGAAGAGAAATAGATTATAGATGTAAAGAAAGTGGATTTTATGATATAATGACAGAAAATCCAATAAGTTCATATGATTATCCTATTGATTGTGAAGATCCACTTTTAGAAAATTGTACTTCTTGGGTTGATAGACATATTTTAGGAGGAGGAATTGTTATTAAACCTTCTTCTTTAATGAGTTTAAGTTTATTACTTCAAAAATATGGAAATATTAAAGATACTAATCTTAAATCTGGTATTGTTTCTAATAGTAGTGATGATGATTTAGAATTAGATAATTTTGATTATAATAGTTTAACTAAAAATGATTTAAATGTTGCTTTGGAAAAAACTGTTTATTATCAAATTAATTATAATTTTTGGATTAAATGGAATTTTGTATTTGGAATTTTATGGATTTTAATTTTGTTTTAAATTTTTCTTTTTATAATTTAATCTTTTTAATAGGTTTCAGGGGTTTAAAAATGGTATTTTGAAATGAATTTTTTTATTTTTTTTTTTAATTTTTTTAAATTTTATTGAAAATTAACATAAATTTAACAAAATCTTTATTTTTTTATTTCACAATTTTAAAATAAATCAATACTATCATAATTTTTATAAAAATGGATAGTAATAACAATGAAAAAAAAGGAAAATTTATTTATGATTCAATAGCTTATACAAAATATAATCCAATAATAAAAGAAATAGGATTTAAAAAAAGTCCCTCAGGCTTTAGAGACTTTAATGAAGAAGATAATTATTATTTAATGTATTTATCCCAAGGAACAAAAGATGAAAATTTTGAAAACAAAAATTATTCAAAAGATAATGATGTAAATTATTATTTTTTTAATGCAAAAAAATTAAAAAATATGCCTGAACGAAAAGGAATTACATCGGCAAATGAACTTATAATTGAAACAAAAAATTTTATAAACAAAAATGTTAAGAATGAAAAAGATAAAAACCTTGCTTTAGAAGTTTTATCTTTTGTTTTTGACCAAAAAATAAAATATGAATTGTTATTAAATCAAAACATAGATTCATCAAAGATATATAATGAAGGACTAAAAGAATATTATATAGACATTCTAAAAATTAATTTATTCAATGGAATTTTCTATAGAAGAATTTCAGATATGTTTAATACATTTTTAAAGTATAATGATAATAAAATTAATAAATTATCTGATTTAATTATATTATATAGACAATATAAGCATAGTTTATTATTAGAATTTGGAAAGGATATTAAACAATTTGAACAAACATTAAAAGAATTTGAAATAGAAACCAATAACTCACAGTCTAATGAAGAGTCCTCAAATTATTCTATATCCCAATGTGATCAAATTCTCGAAAATTATAATGCATATTGGATTAAAGATAAAAAATTTAATCATGAAATATACCAAAAAACAAAAAATAAATATAAAAGATTTATAGATAAATTTTTTGATTATTTTCCAAATAAATCAATGAGTTATTTAGAGAATGAAGGGTATTATTTTAAAAAATTTGATGAAGAATTCTTTGATGAAGTAAATGAAGAAAAGTTAAGAGAAAAATATTTAGATAAAAAATTTTTAGAAGAATTACAAGATTACTCATATACAGCATATTTTAATTATATTGATTGTACAATATTAATAAAAAATTATATAAAAGATAATTATTTTTATTCTAATTTATGTAAAGTTTTAATAAATATTTGTGCTTATGGAATTTATCCTATAGGAAATATAGTAAATTCATATGCTTTATTATGTGATATTATTCATTTACAAAAAAATAATATGGATTTAAATTTCTTATTAGATTATTTAGAAGTGATAAAAAAGACTATTATTTCAACAGGAATAATTTCTAGAATTTTTGATATTCCTTTAATTTTATTAAAAATATTAATTACTTGTCATGACATTTGGGATCTTTTAATTGATCGAAATATTATCTATAATCATTATGGATTTTATATTATTAAAGAAATTGTTCAATTTTTATATGTAAAACCTTTTTTTAAAATTTATTTAACAGAAGATAGTTTCAATTTTTTATATTATTTTTTCATTTTTAAAAAAGGAATGAAAAAATTGGTTTGGAATAAAAATGAATATGCTGCAATGAAATATTTTTCTAATGCTGAAAAAGGAAAAAAAGGATTAGATGAAAAAGCGAAAAAATGTGTTTTATATTGTAAATCAAAAATAGAAATGAAAATGAAAAATTCAGAAAATAAAATAAATTGAATAAATATAATCATTTTAATATTCTTTTCAATTAATTCTTTTTTAAAATATAATGATTTATTATAATTGTTTTAATTTAATTATAATAAAAGAAATAAAATTATTATTTATCATATAAAAAGTATAATGAATGAATCAAAAAAAATAAAATTACATTTAAACAAAGACTTTTTATCTCCATTAAAGAAAAATTTAAAAATAAATCTTCAAAATAACAAATTACAATTACTGAAAAATTCTTATAAAATAAAGAATAAAAATTATGAAATAAACAATATTTTAATATATCTTATTTTTTTAAAAAAGAATCCAAAAAATAAATCTTTACCAACAGAATGGTATTTAGAAAGAAGAGCATATATTGTAGAAATAATAAAAAAAATAGGAAAAAAATATAATTTTTCAGAACATGTATTTTATTTATCTTTATTATATTGTGATATTTTATTAAAAAATTTACATGATATCCCTAAAAAGGAATTTAATTTAACAATAATAACATGTTCTATTATAGCATATAAATTTTCTGAAAATAACTCTAAAATTATAAAATATAAAGATATTTGTAAATTATGTAAAAATTATTATAATGAAATAACTTCAGAAGAAATTTATAATGAAGAAATTAATATTTTAAAAAAATTAGATTATAATTTAAATATTCCAACAATAAATGATTATATTAAATGTATGAATTTAATTGGAATAATTTATAGAGGAGAAGATAAAGAAATAAATCAAATTGTAAAAACTTTTAATGATGTAACAAAAAAAGTTTGTTTAAATAAAGTATCATTAGAGTATAATTTTGAAATTATTTCAATGAGTATAGTTAGATTAGTTAGAAAAATGTATGAATTTAATCAAAATAAGATGCAATTAATTTTAAAAAGATTTAATTTTAAAAGTGATAATATATTTAATGAATGCTATCAAAAAATAAAAAAAATATTTTTAAGAACAATAGATTATTCTTTACAACCTTTTTCTGTTGAAGGTAATAGTCATAATATAAGTAGAAATTTAAAATTAAATTTAAAAAAATGGAATAGTGAGAATAATTTAAATAATAATTTATCTACAAACAGAAATACTGATATTAGTGATAATTTTATAAAAAATAAATTTAAAACAAGAGGTTCTATTTTAAAAAGTGAATATTTAAAAGAATTTGAAAAAAAAAAAGAAAATGAAGATGAAAAAGAAAATGTTATTGACTTAAAAAAAAAACAAAAACAAATTTTATCTCAAGATTTTAGTTTACCAAAAATTCAATCTAAATTTTTTTTAAGTGAAGAAAATATAAAAAATAATAATATATATAAAAAACATAGTAATTGGATTAATTTTTTTTCTAATATTTCGAAAAAAGAAAATGAAGAAAAAATATTTAAATTAAATAATAATCAATCAACTAAAGAATTGTATATTAATAAAAATTCTTTTCGTTCTAATAAAATGTTTCTTCCAAAACTTATTCAAGATTATCCTTCAACAAAAAGATTAAAAAAATAATTTTTAATTATTATTTTTTTGTAAAAAAAAAGTAATTTTGGTAATTTTTATTTGAAGTAAAAAAAGTGTTAATGAGTATTTATTTTTCATAAATTTAATTAATTTTAAAATAAAAATTTTTTTCATATTCTTTAATATAATAATTATGATGTTCTTTAAAAGAGTAAATATATAAAATATTTATTCATAAAAATATAAGAAAAACAATTTTTTTATTTTTCTTTGATAAAATTATATTATATTTTTATAAATAAAAAATGGAAGAAATTTTTCAAAAAGACAATAATGGAAATATAGTCCCTTTATTTAAAGAAAATATTGAAGAAAATGATTTTAAATCTTTTTTTAATTGTATTAAAAAAACACAAATCCCAGATTATATAAAATTATTAGAAGCTCTGACAGAAATATTCAAAAAGTCATTTGAAATAGGTCAAATTATTTTAGATTTTAATAATATTTATAGTAAAAATGAAATAGGATTAATTGAATTAATAATTGAAAAATATGTATTTGAAGAAATTAATAATGAAGAGAAAAATTTTTTTGAAAAATTTTTTGATTTTATTTCTTCTCATTTTCAAATTGAAAAAAATATTTATGATTATATATATAGTATTATTGGTAAAATGTTTAGAAATCCAATTGTTTTAAAAGGAAATTATAAAATTATTTTTGAAAAATGTCTTGATTTATTAAATATTTTCTATGACGAAAAGGAAATAAATTTAAATATTTATAAAGATAATTACTTTTATTTGAATGATAATGAAATAAATGTTAACTTTAATGATAATAATAAACTTTTAATTGGACAATACCTTTCTATCGAGTTTTATATGTTCATTAATCAATTTTATAAAAATGAAAATTCATGTATTTCAAAAATTTTTTTTTCAAATAATGATGAATTATTAATTAAATTAATAAACAATAAAAATATTGAAATTTTCTTTAATAAAGAAGTGAAAATTAATGAAAATAAAATTGAATTAATAGAAAATTTTTGGAATAATATAGAAATTCAATTAATGGAAAATAATAATAATAAAAAGGAATTAATTATTTTAATCAATAATCAGAAATTAGTTTTTGATATTAACTCTGAAATTGATTCAATTCAAAAATTAAATTTTTTTATGAAATTTAATGGGAATATTTCTCCTATAATTTTATCTGAAGAAAAGTTTGAAAAAGAATATTTTTCAAAATCTTATATAAAAAAATTGTATAAAACAGAACAAAAAGAAATATCAAAAATTAATGAAAATAATTTAGTAAATATTTTATTAAAAGGAGAAGAAGAAAATGATGAAATAATAAAAGAAAATATAGAAATTAATAATAATTTAATCCCTTTAATTTTATTTTTCAAAAAAAAGGAAAGTATAAATGAAATAGAAAATATTTTAGATTTTTATCAAATCAATAAAAATAAATTTCCAAATTTTTTCAATTTTAATAATTTATATTTAAAAAAAAATATATTTTTATTAGGAGGAACACAAAATATTTTTCCATTATTTGAATTGATGTTTGATTTATTTTCAAATGAAAAAGAAAATTTAAAAGAAATATTTAAAAAAATTATTAATATTTTATCAAAAATATTATCTTTTGAAAATAATATTGATGACGCAATTAATTTAAATTTTTTTCAAATATTTAATATTTTTATTGAAAAATTAGACCAATATAATGAATTTTTATTACCTGAAACTTTAACTTTATTTGAAAAAATTTTTAAAAATAGAAACAAAAGTGATGTTATTTATTCCGATTTAAAACCTTTATTATTAAAAACAAAAGTTATAAAAGTTTTATCAAGTAAAGAAATTGGTTTATTTAAATTTTTATTAAGTCTTGAAAAAAAAAAAAAAGATTCTTTTCAATTTTTTATTAATTTTATTCTAGAATATTATGATAAAAAAATATTTGATGAAAGTTTTTTTGATAATATTTTTGAATATTTTTTTCATTTTTTACAAAAAAATGATAACCCACATTTTTTAAAAGAAATATTTATTTTTTTTAAAGAAAAACCAATTAATGAAAATGTAATACATAAATGCTTAAAGTTATTTATAGACATATTTAAAATTGGTATTTTAAATGATGGAATTCAAACAATAATATTATATGAAAAAAATAAAATTTTAAATTTAATTAGTTCTTCAAATTTAAAAAAATTTGATGAAGATGAAGAAAACAATAAATTATTAAATAAAAATAATAAAAGAGTTACAGATATTTTTGAACCTGATATTGAAAAAAAAGCTGATATAGTTGTTATAAAAAAAGTAAGAAAATTTTTAAATTTCTTGGGAAAAAAAGTTTTTTTTTTTATTGCTCAAACATCAAATATTAATAATCAATTAATTAAAATTGATTTAATTTTATTCTTTCAGATACTTATTTTATTTTATGTTGTTAATTTTAAAATTGACAACAAAGAAACTGGAAATCAACTTCTAGATATTTTAATTGATTATATTAATACAAATAAAAGAAATCAACATTTTACTTTAGAAGATTTTAATGATGATAATGCGAAAAGTATTTTTTCAAATCTTTTAAATTTTCAAGAAAATAATAATAATATTAATAATGATATAAATAATAACAATATTCATAAAAATAATAATAATAATAATAATAATCATGTTAATAATAATTATAATGATAATGAAATTAGTACAAATAAAAATATTATCAATCAAAATATTAATCATGGAGTTAATTATAATCAAGAAGATGAGAAATTAATGAATGAAATAAAAAAAGATTTTTTTTCTTTAGTTCAAGGAACAATAAAACTAAATTTTAATTCTCATAATTTAGATTATTATAAATTTGATATAAATAATATAATAAAATACTTTAATGAATATTTATTGTTAGTGAGAAACAATCAAATAATTTTACAAGTTTTTCAAATTAAAAATCATGATACTATTTTATATGATTTTTATCATGATTTTATTTTTGTTAAAACTTTAATTCCTTTATGTCATCATATCTATATTTTAAATAAAAAAGAAAATAATAATTTAACAAAAGAAACTTTAAATCATATTGAAGATATTGTATATGAAATTTATTTAGATGGGCATTTAAAAGGACCAACTTCTTTTTATTATTTATTAGATTTTTTTGATTGGTATATTTATTTAAGTCGTAAAGATAATACTTTAGATAATTTTAAAAAATATTTTTTTGAAATTTTTTTGAATAAAATTCATTTTTTTATTCAACAAAAAGTTAAAGCTTTTGATTTTTATTTCGATGATTTTAAAGAGCATATATGTAAAGATATTGATATTTCCAAAATAAATTATAAATTAATTTATTTAAATGTATTAAAGAAGAATGATTTTTTTGATTTACTTAATTATTTAAAATTCTTAAATTTAGATTATACAATTTTAAATAAATTTATTGTGTTATTTGAAGTATTTCATTTAAAAAATGGAGATTTTGATATATATCTATCTGAATATATTTTTTGTGTAATTTTTTGTATTTTATTATCGATGGATGTCAAAAAAAATATTTATTCAAAAACAGAAGATTTTTTTTTAAAATTAGTAGATTTAGCAATTAAATCTTTATTATTAAAAATTCATTCAATGAATGAAGAGAATAATAATATTTTAAAAAATTCAAAAATTTATCAAGAATTAATTAAAATAGTAACTTTATTTATTTCTTTATATAATAAGCTTATAATTGAAAATTCTTCAAGTGCATTTTATTGTCTTTATAAAAATAATAATAATGATGAAATAACCAAAAAGAAAGCTTTCTATAAAAAAATAAATAAAATTTTAGAATCAAGTAAGAATTTAAATTTTTTTAAAGATGCTTTCAATATAATTATAAAAGAAAAAATTGAAAATAAAGATCCAAATTTAGAAGTTCCACTTCAAGTAAAGGTTTTTCCTTATTTTTTAAATATTTTTATTTCGGATTATGATATACATTTAAAATTTAATCAAAAAAAAAAAGAAGAAATAGATTCTTTTAAAAAAATGGAAATCATTAAAAAATATAAAAAAATAAGAAAACAATTATTTATAATGAATAATTCTTATGCAGATAAAGATTTGTTTTATAAAGAAGAAAAAAAAAATTTTTTAAAATATAAAGTTTTAAATTTTTATTCTGAAGAAATGACATTTCCATTGATAGTTCCAATTTTAAATTTATCAGATTATATCCCTAAAAATTTTTCTCAATTTTTTAAGGAAAAATATATTGGTTTTGATGTATTTGGAAAAAGTTTTATTGATGTAAATTATGAAAATGAAAATTTAATAAATAATAAGGAGAAAATAAATTTTGAAAGATTATCACATTTAAAAAAAAAAGATAGATTATATTCTTGTTGTTTAATTAGACAAGGAATTCATATTACAGGTTATATAATGTTAAGTCAAGATTATTTTGAATTTATTGGTTTTAATCGAAAAATGGATGATAAAAATAACTTTTATTGTGATAAAGAAAAAAATATTTGTTTTGGAGGAATTAGAGAATATAACAAAATATATTATTTAAAAATTTATTTAAATGATATTAAATTAGTATATAAAAGATTTTATAGTTTTAAAGATGATGCTTTAGAAGTATTTGTTAAACAAAATAAATCTTATTATTTTGAATTTAATAATTTAGAAGATATTAATAATAATGATGATGAAATTACATTTGTTGAAATTGATAAAAATAATAACAAAAATAAAGATAAAAAAAAAAATAATGATTTAACTCCTTCTGAAATTAGAAATAAATTTTTTGATAAAATTACTAAAAAAACTTATAATGAAAAAGAAGAAGAATTTTATTCAAAAAATAAATATAGTTTAGATTATCTAATTGAAAATTATCGAAATAAAAATATTTCTAAATTTGAATATTTAATGAGAATAAATTTACTAGCTAATCGCTCATATAAAGATTTAAATCAATATCCTATTTTTCCATGGATAACAAGCACAAATATAAGTAAAAAAGAAGAAATAGAATTTATTAGAAATAAAATATTAGAAATGAAAAACGATAAAAATGAAGAATCAAATATTATAAATAATGAAAATAACGAAATATCAAAAAATGAAAACACTGAAAAATCTAATAATGAAAATAAAGATAATATAAATAATGAAAATAACGAAAATTCAAATATAATAAACAATAAAGAAATAGAAGAAAAAAATAAAAATAATTTAGAAAATTTATTAAATAAAATAGACATTCCTTATTTAAAATCAACAAAATTAAATTCAATAGACATTTTATTAGATTCATATAATCTTCGTCCATTACAAAATCCAATGGGAACATTAACAAAAGAACGTCTTGAATCATATGAAACAATATATAGAACAAATTTCGAAGATTTTGAGAAACATTTTAATAAAAAATTTAAACCATCTTGTTTTGTAATTCCACCAATAAATGATATATCAAATGAATTATTATATATGCCAATTTATTATGGATCACATTATTCAAATCCTGCTTATACATGTCATTATCTTACTCGTCTTTTTCCTTTTTCAATTTCAGCTTTATTAATTCAAGGAGATAATTTCGATGCTCCTGATAGATTATTTATTGATTTTAATAAAAGTAATGAAGGTGCTTTTCATACTAAATGTGATTTAAGAGAATTAATTCCAGAAATTTATTTTCAACCTGAATTATTTAGAAATCTAAATAAATTAAATCTTGGAAGATTACAAGTTTTAAAAAAAGAAGACTCTACTTATCAAATTCTTAAAAAAATGTATAATTTACAACAAGATAAATTAGTCAGAGTTGAAGATGTTCTTTTACCTAATTATTCATATAATAATCCTGAAAAATTTATTTGTATAATTAGAGAAATGTTTGAAAGAAGTGAAATTAAAATTAATAATTGGATTGATATTATTTTTGGATATGCTCAATTTGGAGAAGAAGCTTATAAAAGAAAAAATGTTTTTTCACCTTATTGTTATCAAGGCTATATAAAATTAGAAACTCTTGATATAAATGAAAGACCTTTTTATATTAAATTTTTTGAATTTGGAATTAATCCTACTCAAATTTTTAAGGAAAAACTTTTTGAAGAAAATTTTAAAAAGAATAATATTATTAAATATGATAATAAAGATAAAGATTATGATTGTAATTTTGATAAAGATTATTTGAACGATTTGATTTTAAATATTGAAAAAAAAATTTTTAAATTAAATAATCAAATTCTACAATTAGAAAAAGAAATTAAATATGAAAAAAAATCAGATGAAGAATATATTAAAAAGATTAAATTAAAAAAAGAATATGAAGAATTTTTATATATAATAAAAAATCTGAAATTTAAAATGATACACACTTATAAAGAAAAAATTAAATATGTTATTTTTTATAATTTTTATTCAGGAGAAATTTATCTTATAAAAGGAAATTATCAATTAGAAATTATAAGAAAAACAAAAATGAAACAAATGATATCTTTTTCAAGTTTAGATAATAGTGAAATAACTTCAATTTCATTAAATAAATTTTTTTTATTTGGAACAAGACTAGGTTCAATTATAATTTATAAACCTTCAAAATATAAATTTGATGAAGAAAAACTTTCCATCAAAAATTTAAAGAAAATTATTCGATTCCATAATAAAAAAATTGTATGTCTTGAACAAAATAATAATTTACATTTATTTATGTCATCTTCAGAAGATTTTTATGTTAATATTTATTTATTACCAAATGGAATTTTGGTGAACTCTATATTTGATGATAATTTTATTTTTGATAATATATTTATTTCTTATTGCCCTTTACCTTCTTTTATACTTTATAATATTAAAAAAAAAACTTTTAAAAGTTATTCTATAAATGGAAGAAATTTATTAAAACAAGATAAGATTGTTAATTATAATATTAAACAATTTAAAATGGGAAAAGATGATAATTTTATTCAATATTTAAAATGTATTTTTGAAGATGATAGTTTTATTGTTTTGAAATTACCTTATTTAGAAGAAATTGAAACTTAAAATTCAATTAAAAATTATGATGATTTTGAAAATATGTCTTAATAAAAAAAGTGTAAATAAATTTAATATATTATTATTATTTGAAAAAAAATTAATAATTCTTTAAATTAAACAATTTAAAAAAAAACTCGATAATTAATAAATAACAAATTAATTGAATTATGGGTAAATATGATTATTCTCTTCTAAATCAAATTGATATTTTTGGAGTTTCACCTCGTTTTACAATAAGAGGAAAATCAACTTTTCAAACTATAATTGGTTCTATTTTAACAATTATTTGTGTAATTATAATAATAGTTTATATATCTTTTTTTTTAAATGAAATGATATATCATAAATCACCTAATTTACAATCAACTATTTATTATGATGAAATACCTCCTGATATTTATTTAAATAAAAATAATTTTTCTTTAGTTTTTGGATTACAAAATAAAGAATATATTAATTATATTGATGAAAGTATTTATAATGTAGAAGCCGTTCAAACAACTATTACTTTTAATAATAATAATCAAAATTTTCATTTTGAAAATCAACCTTTAAATATAATAAAATGTAATGAATATATTTTGAAATTATTCCTAAATTATTTAAAGAATTACCTTTAAATAATTTATATTGTTTAAATAATAATATTAGTTTAAAAGGTGATTTTATGAAAAATTATTGGACTTTTATAAGAATTAATTTTACTAAATGTGATAATGAAACTTATAATAATAAATGTAAATCAAATGAAGAAATAAATGAATTATTAAATGGAGGTTATTTAGGAATATTTGTTCCTGATTATGCTTTTAAATTAAATAAATTCCATAAACCTTATGAAACTTATATTAAAAATATTTATAAATCATTTTCAATAAATTATTTTGAAGATATATTTGTATATTTTAAATTAATAGAAATAATAACTGATGCAGGTTATTTTTTTGAAAAAGAAAATATTGAATATTTTTCAACTTATGATTATTTACAAAATGATATTGATTTTAGAGATTCAACACATTTTTTAAGTTTAACAATAAGAACTTCTTCTAAAAGAGAAAATCATTATAGATCTTATATTAAAATTCAAACAATATTTTCTAATGTTGGAGGAATGTTAAAAATAATATTATTAATTGGAGAATATTCAGTTTATTTAATAAGAATGTTATTATATAAAAATTATATTTTAGAATTTTTTAATTTAGATGAAAGTGAAATTAGATTAAAAAAAATTAGAAAAATATATAAATTACCAGGAATCCACACTTCAAAAAACAATATTGAAACACTTTTTCCTATTTTAAGAAATAATACATCTTCTAATAATTTAGCTTTGAAAAAAGAAATTTCAGGATATAAATTAAAATCTAGTAATAAAATTCCGCTTAAACCATTAAATAATTTAAGTTATAATGATGATAGCTTTATTAATAGATTATCACCTGATATTATCAATAAAAATTTAAAGAACAAAAATCAGGTATATCAAAATAATTATTTTTTAAAAGGAGGAATCCTAGATAGTGAGAGAAAAAATGGTGATTCAAAAATAACTAAATCATTAATTTATAGAGGTTCATCTTTTGTAATAAAAAATGTATATAACAATAAAGAAAACAAAGAAAATAAATTAAAATCAACTTTATCTAATGAAAAAGAATTTATTGAAAGAAAAAAATCAAATTTAATTTTTAAAAAACCAAAACCAAAAATCTCTACAAATACAGTTCTTTTAAATAATAATAATTTAAATAGATTAAATAAACAAAGTACAATTAAATATGGTATATTAATTCCTAAAACACAATTAAGAGTAATTAAAGTTCCTGGTTTTTGTTCTGATTTTATTTGTAAAAAAGATATTTTTCAAACAATAAAACAAATACATGAAAATTATAAAGAAATTCAATTTTTATTAGATATTGTTCATTATTTAAAATCTCAAAATGAATTAAATATTATCGGAAAATATTTATTTACTGAAGAACAAAGAAAAATTTTATCTTATACTTATACTTTTGAAGCTGATTTTGGTTTAGAAAGAGAAGGTTATGAATATATGATTAAACATAAAAAAAATAAATTTGATGAAAAAGAAAATATTGAAAATAGTAATGATAATTTATTAAGTAGACATAAAAAT
>JAJJKW010001582.1:0-61966 GCA_023805745.1 Isotricha sp. YL-2021b
ATTCAAAAAAAATCTAAAGAAAGTAAAGAAATTCCTACTATTGTTTTAAAAGAAATTGATGATAGTTCTAAAAGTAAAAGAAAAAGTTCATTTACTGTTAATAATAATAATACTAATGAAAATAATAATTATAAAATTAATATTGAAGAAGATATGAAAAATGTTTCTAAAATTGATGAAGATAAAGATAATTTAAATTATTCTCCTTTTATTACTGAAAATATTAATGATATGTTAAAAGTTTCTGATAAACAAAGTGCTTATGCATCAATAAAAAATAGTCAAAATGATATTAAATTTTCAAATAAAGAAAGTAAAAAAAATTCTATTTATAAACCTCCAATTAATCCAAAAAAAAAATCTATTGTTCCTTTAAAAACAAATACATTAAATAAAACTAAAACAATAGAAAAAACTATTCAAACTAAAAATAAAAAAGATAATTTAAATAAAAATACAAATCAAGAAAATATTAATAATGAAATTCCAGAAGAAATTATTAAAGCACTTATGGAAAATACTGAAATTTCAAAAATAAATGATAGTGTAAAAAAAAGTATTTCTAGTAGTTCTACAAATAAAAGCCAATCTACAAGTCAAAATAATATGTATTATGAACAAAATAGTAAAGGAGAAGGAGTTAAATTTCAATTTTTAAATAGAAAAGCTCCAAGTTATAAAACATTAAAACAAAGAGTTTTAAAAAGAAATCCCAAATAAAAAAATTTTATAAAAGTTTTTTGAAATTTTTTAATTAAAATTATATAAATTTTTCTAATAATTTATTTTATTGTTTCCAAATTTATTAAAAATAATTTTTCCCAATTAATCATTTATTAAAACATAAAATTATAAATTCTTGATGTTTAATAATTTAATTAATATTTTTATTTATTTGATATTAAGAACAAATACTAATGTTCTAAACTAATTTTTAATGGAATGATATTGAATATCATAATGTTAATAATCAATTTATGAATAAAATGCAATATTTATAAAATTAATAATATTGAGCTTTAAAATTTACAATTGATATTTTATGATAACAATTCTAAAACAACTTTCATTAATTTTTTAATCTTTATTATAATTATTTGATGATGTAATTTCAATATTATTTTTTAAATTATAATTTTCTTTTTTCATATTTTCATCATTGTTATTTAATAATTTTTGTTGATTTTTTATTTGGTTGAAAAATAAATTAGAATATTCTTCATCATTTTTTTGTTTAATATTATCCATTAAATGTTGAAATAAACTTGATTGTAAAAATTTTCCAAAATATTCATTAACATTAGGACATTTTAATTTTATTTGTTCAAAAATTGTTTTAGAAGTATGTTTCATAATTTTTTTAAAATTATTTAATAAATTCTTATCTATATTTAATTCTTTTTGATTTTCTTTCATATATTTAAAAAAAGTTACATTTATTTTCTTAGTCATGCAATCAATTTGATACATTCTTTTTTTATTTTTATCTATATATGAAACTTTAAAATAAGGTTTTTCTTTATTAATATCCCTTTTATTAATTAAATTAAAGTGTATTTTTTTAATTTTATTAGGTTTTTTATCCTTATTATTTATAATTTCCATATTTTCTTTGGAATCCCCTAAATAATTATGATATAAAGAAAAAAGAATTTCAAAATTATTTTGAATTTCTTCATATTGATTCGACATAATTTTATTTATTTCATCTAATGAAAGTATAATTTGAGGGAATTCCAAAAGAAATCCAAATGGATCATTTGGAAATTGCCCATTATACATTGTTTCAAATTAATAAATAATATATGAGATAGAACAATTTTTTTTTCAAAAAAAATAAAAATTATTCTCAATGAATTTTTTTGTATTTAAAAATTATTTGATAATAATATCTTAGAATTTTCATCTTATACTTAAAAATTTTTTCTCCATTCAAAATTTTATTTTGAAATATTTGAATGTTGAATTATTAATATTTATTTATCAAAAAAAATAATTTATTATTTAGACCTATAACTTATCTAACGTAAAATAAGAAAAATAATCTTAAATCTGAAAATAAAATCATAAATGTAATAAACTATTTACTGAAAAAAATTTATTTTTAATAGACTTTATATACATATTAAGTCTTTTAATTCACTAAAATTATTAATATCTGAATAAAAAGATTATAACTTTTTAATTTAAACTGTCAAAATTTTCAAAAGTAAAATCATTAAATAAGTAATTAAACTAAAACTTGAAAATGACGTTTAAAGTATTATTCTAATTTTATTTATCTAAATATCACTAAGGAAAATTTTTTCTTTTATAATATTTCAATTTTATAAAAATAAAAAAAATTATTCAACATCACTTTTCATCTTATATTCATTTATTGATAAGTCACATAATGTTGGATAAAAGCATCAAGAATGATATTTTAATGGAAGATTTCTTCCAAATATTTAATATATTCTCATAAATTACAATAAATATAATTTGAAAAAAAAGCGTAAATTTATATAAATTCTTCAATTTCAACGTGGTTCTTTTTTGGTTCTTCATCATTTGATAAAACTTTCTTATAAATTAATAAAACCACATAAATTTTAGTTTTATTTGAATTAATATTTAAAGTAAAAGAATTAGATTGTAACCATTTTCATAATTAATCTATAAATTATTCAGAAATAATCTAATGAAACATAAAATTTTTCTTTGGAGATTTAATCACATGGAAAGCTTATTTTTTATCTAATGAATATTTATTGAATTAGAATGAAAAAGGTAAAAAAAAATACAAAAAAAATGTTTAAATTTTTTAAGCATTTTCTTATGAATTTCGTGAACTAGAATGATTAAAATCTTAACTTTGAATATAACAGAATATTTATTTTAAAAATTATTCTATATTTGAAAATTAAATTTGAATATTCAAAGATTTATTATTTATTGAATAAGCTTATGAACTTATTTTCCTTTAATTTATTGAAAAAAGTTGTAAAATTCAAATAAAAATGAAATAAACATTTAAATTTAGAAATAAAATTTTGAAAAATATATCTGGATTGTTCAAGTACTAATTTTTAGCTTATAAAAATATAAGAGATATTTTCAAATGAAAATAGAAAATATTTTGATTGGAAGTAAATTTTATATATTTACTCTAATTTATACTTCTTATTTTAAAGTTTGATTTTTAATATAGAAATTATAAAGAATTGTTATTTTGGAATATTATTAATAATAAATTTTTATAAATATAGTAAAAAAAATCAAAATATATTTTTTAGAACTTTATTCTTAATTTTAAGTTTTTAAAAAAGGAATTTCAAATTCATTTGAAAAAATAAAAACACAAAAAAAAAAATAAAAAAATCAAAACATTTTAATAATAAAAAATGATTTTCATTATTTTTAAATATATTATTATAATTTAAACTAAATCATCTTATTATTTTATTAATAGAAAAATAATGTTCAAAAACTTTTTTAAGAGAAAATAAGCATAAAAAAAATTAGATACATAATCTAGAATTAATTATTTATTAAGATAAAAAATTTATGGTTAAAAACTAACGAATTATTTTTTATTAAAAATATAAATAAATATAAAATATGTTTTATTAATGATTTTGGAAAGTGATGATTTTTGAAGATGGTTTTAAAAAAGAAATTGAATAATTTATGAATTTAATCAAAAATGGAAAAGAGATGTAACAATAAAGGAAGAAACTAGAAAAAAATTAAAAAATTAAATTTGGGAATAAAAGTGTAATAAAAATAAAGAATATCCAAAAGGAAATTGAATCTAATTTAAAGATAAATATGAATAATTAATAAATAGATGAACTTGAAATGTCTTATAAAATATTAAAAAGAAAAAAGGGAAAAATATATGAATAGAAGAATTTTTAAAATGAAAGAAAATATAAAATAAATTACAATAGTTTAATTAATATTAAATTTAATAAAAAAACAAATTAATAATTCTACTTTAAATTAATTACATCAAATAATGAATGGAAATTCTAAACAAATATTTTATAATCAAAATAAATTTAATAAAATTCAGCCTAATTTAAATGAACCAAATAATATTATTATGAACAATATAAATAATAATAATAATATAAACAATATTCAAATGAATAATTTTTTTGAGCAACCTATTGGAAACCCACAAATGATAAATAATAATATGATGAATAATTTTTTTCCAGGATACACACCAATTATTAATCAAACAAAATTTCCATTTCAAAGAAATTATAAAAATGTAAATAATTTTAATGAACAAATAAATAAAAATAATTTTATAAATCCTTTAAATATACATTATCAAAATGAGATACCAATAGATTTAAATCATATGAAAGATGATTTAAAAATACATGTCAATGGAAATAAACCTTTATCAATGTCAATGAATTCTGATTCTATAAGTAATCTTTCAACAAAAAATTCTTTTATTTCAAATATAACAGTACCTATAAATAATAATAATAATAATTATAGAGAAAGATATTTAAATTTAATTCCTTCTTATATGAATGAACAAATATATAATTATAATATTATGCCTATGAATATTTATAATATGAATCCTAATATCCAAAACATGAATTTAGAACAAAATTTATTTAAATATAATCAATATCAAATGAATAATAAAAATAATATAAATAATATTGAAACAAAAAAAAAAAATAATAATATTTATATGAGGAATGTTTTAGTAAATAATAATAATAATAGTAATAAAGGTAGTAAAAGTTATCAAAATCAAAATAATAAAAATTCAATTCCAGTATATAACAGTTCAATAAATTTAAATTTTGATAATAATAACTTTATTAATAATAATAATAATGCCTTTTCTTCAGGAAATATATCACCAAAATATAATAATCAAGCATCAAAAATTAATTATTTAAATAATAATATCCAAGAAGAAAAAATTAAAGAAAATAATTTGTTTCATAATTCATTTATTAAATCAGAAATTAAAAATAATAAAAAATATTTATTCAATAGTATATTTTTAAACTTAAAATTACCAAATGGCAGTGAAATAAATGAAACTATAAACTTACAAAATGAAGATGATTTATATATTGTAGCTCAAAAATATATTATAAATCATAATCTAAATCAAAATTTACTTGAGCCAATATATAGAAAATTAAATAAATCATTAGAAAAAGCAAAAGAAGCTTTCGTTGAAGAAATTAGTGATTTTGATAAAATAAATTTAAATAAAATATCAAAATATAATTCTCTAGAAAGAGATGACGAAAGTGTTATAAGTATTGAAGATTTATTACAAAATAATATATACATAAATTATTTTAAAGACATAATGCCTTCATATGAAGAAAGTGAGGCTACCCAACTTCTCAATTCTTCAATATAAATTATATAAATAAGGGTAGTATCTTTAAAAATAAATTTAAAATATTAATTAAAAATTATCAATTTTTATTATATAAAAAGAATATTTGTTATTATTTTAATAATTTTTTATAATTTTTTTTATAAAAACTCATATTATCAAACAAATACAAAAAATAAAAAAAATAAACACCAAATAAAATAAAAAAAAAATAAAAAAAATTATAAAAAAATAAGAATAAAAATAAAAGATTCACAAACAATTTCATTAAAAAAATGTCAGATATAAAATCATTATTTGAGAAAGAATTAAAAAACAAATTAGCATTAAAAGCAAGTGGTCATATGTCAGAAGAAACAGTATTATTAAAGGCATTTAAGTATTTTGATTTAGATAATAGTGGAATGTGTTCAATGGATGAATTTTTAAAATCAATTATGAAAATAGGAATAACAGGTTTTTCTGAAGAAAATTTAAGAGAACTTTTTAATATATATGATGTAGATAAAAGTGGTGAATTAGATTATAAAGAATTTGTAGGAATTCTTTATTCAAATAATTCAATAATAAATGAAAGAAGAAATATTCCTCCTGAAAGTGTAAGAAAAAATAAACAAGAAATTCAAAATCCAAATTATCAAAATTATCAAAAAAATTTACCAAAAAAAAATTATTTAAAACAAGATGAAATAAAAGGAATTATAGAAAGAATAAGAAATAAATTACAAGCAAGAGGAGTAAGAGGAATAACTTCAATAGAAAAAAATTTTAGAATTATTGATGAAGATGGAAGTCAAAGTTTAAATTTTAATGAATTTAAAAAAGCTGCAAAAGAATTTAGATTTGGTTTAAGTGATGAAGAAATTGAAAAAGCTTTTATAGCTTTTGATTTAAATAATAATGGAGTTATAGATTATGATGAATTTGTTCGTACAATAAGAGGAGAAATGAGTGATTATAGAAAACAATTAGTTGAACAAGTTTTTACTTCTTTAGATTCTAATAATAATAAATATATTGATTTAGAAGATTTTAAATCAAAATATAATGCAAAAAATCATCCTGATGTTAAAAGCGGAAAAAGAAGTGAAGATGAAGTTTTACTTGAATTTTTAGAAACTTTTGAAAATACTTATAATTATATTAATGGAAGTGAAAATGATGGGAAAGTTACTCTTGAAGAATTTATGGAATATTATGAAAATGTTTCTATGTGTATTGATGATGATGGTTTATTTGAAACTTTATTAAATAATGCTTGGAGAATTAATAAATATAATACTGGAAATAATGAAAAAAAAGGTTGGAGTAATAAAAATGAAGGTAATGATAATAATAATAATAATTTAAGAGATAATTATAGAAATAAATATGGAGATAAAAGACCTGGTGAATATTCTAAAAATAATAATCAAAATTATAATCAAAATAATAATAATAATAATCAAAATTATAATCAACCAAGTAATTATCAACAAAGAAATTATCAAAATGATAATAAAAATACTCCCATTGAAAGATTTAGAGAAGAAATAAAAAAAAGAGGAGGAAGAGGAATAATAGGTTTAGCACGTAATTTTAAAATATTTGATGATAATAATAATAAAACATTAGATCAAAATGAATTTATAAAAGCATTAAAAGATTATAAAATAAATATATCAGAAAAAGAAATGAAAGAATTATTTGATTTATTTGATAGAGATGGTTCAGGAACAATAGATTATGATGAATTTCTTCGTCAAATAAGAGGAGAAATGAATGAAAGAAGAAAACAAATAGTTTTACAAGCATTTGATAAATTAGATTTAGATAAAAGTGGAATAATAGATTTAAGTGAAATAAAAGCATTATATAACGCAAAGAATAATAAAGATGTTTTAGCAGGAAGAAAAACAGAAGAAGATGTATATGGTGAATTTATAGAAACTTTTGAAACACATCATAATTTAAGAAAAGGAGTTCGTGATAGAAGAGTAACAAAAGATGAATTTATAGAATATTATAATAATATATCAATGAATATTGATGATGATGATTATTTTATAACAATAATGCAAAATGCATGGAAATTAAAAGAAAAACCTTCATATGAAAATCAAAAAGGATGGAGTAATAAAAATGAATATAATGATAATAAAAATATTAGTGATTATTATCAAAATTCAAATATAGGACAAAAAAGAGGAAAAATGTTAGGAGAAAAAAATCCAAAACCAGGAACTTCACAAAATGCTCCTTTTGGAACAGATAATTTACCTACTAATTATCAAACTTCTAATAATCCAAATTATAATTATAATAGAAATCAAAGTAATTATAATAAAAATTATTCTAATAAAAATATAGATAATAATGATGATGTTCTTAATAAATTTAGAAATAAAATGGCTGCAAGAGGAACAAGAGGAATTATGTCTATTAGAAGAGCTTTTATGATTGCTGATGATGATAATAGTAAAACTATTGATTTTAAAGAATTTAAAAAATTTTGTCATGATTATAGAATTGGTTTAAATGATAATGAAGTTCAAGAACTTTTTAGAAAATTTGATAGAGATAATTCTGGTCTTATTGATTATGAAGAATTTATATATAATACTGAAGGAAAAATGAATGATTTTAGGAAAAAAATTGTTAAAAAAGTTTTTGATAAACTTGATAAAAATAAAAATGGTGTTATTGAATTAGATGATATTAGAGATACTTATAATGCTAAAAAACATCCTGATGTTATTAGTGGAAAAAAATCTGAAGATGAAATTCTTGCTGAATTTTTAGATACTTTTGAATATCATTTTTCATTATTAAATACTAATCAAACTAAAGATGGAAAAATTACTCTTGATGAATTTTATGAATATTATAATAATATTTCTATGAGTATTCCTGATGATAATTATTTTGAAACTATGATGAATTCTGCTTGGGATTTAGATGGAAGAAGACAATATTATGCAAATTATGGAAGAAAAAATTATTAAAAATTTTTATTTAAATTTTTATTCTTCTTTTTTTTTTTTTTGGTTATTTTTTATTTAAGATGAGAATTTTTTTTTAAAAGACTTTTTTATTTAATATTTTCTTTTTCTTTTTGTTTTAATATTTTTAGTTTTTATGTTATTATTATATTTTTTTTTATGATATTAGTAATTCTGGCTTTTCATTTTTTAATCTTGTTAAAACTACATCTACACGTCTCATTATACAATTTATTTTAAATAATTTTAAACAACAATTTTTATAAGGAGGAACAATACAATGTAAATGTAAATGATTAACAGTATAAAAAGGAGGAATATGAAATCCCTGAATTATATCTTCTTTATTTATCTTATCATAATTCTTTATTATATATTTTATACTTTCTTCTTTCATATGTTCAATTAATGGAATATATTTATAATTTAATGAATTTATATTTTTTATATGAATTTTTGGAATACATTGTAAATGAATATTAGCTATTGGATGAATATCTTTAATAATTATAATAAGCTCATCTTCAAATAAAATTAAATTTCTATTCTTAATAGGAATTTCACAAAAAATACATAAACTCATTTTAAAAATAAAATAAATTAAAAAATCAAATACTGAAAAAAAAAATATATAAATAAAAGAAAATAAATTGTATTATTTTAAAATAAAAAAATCAAAATTAAAAAACAGTTTTTCCTAAATAAAGTTGAATAGAATATCCTAAGAAAAGTAAACCAAGTATAAAATTAAGAATATTTTCATGTAAATACTTTATTAAATGTTTTCCAAAAAAAACTCCTAAAACAACACTACAAGTGAGAGCTAAACAAGATCCTAAAAGCACACCCCACATTTCATAAACTCCACTCATAATCATAGCAGTAAATTGAGTTCTATCACCACATTCAGAAATACACATTTGAGAAAAAATAGTCCAAAAAACTTTAGAATCAATACCATCTTTTTTTTCTTCATCATTTGAATTATTTTTATTTATACCAAAAGTATCTGATGGACCAAAAGATATCATATGTTCATTTTTTGTTGTATTTATATTATTTTCTTCTTCTAATAATGGAGTTTCTAAATTATTTTCTTCTGTTTCTTTTTGATTTTCTGCCTGTAAAATTTCTGCTTCAAAACTTTCTTTTCCTGTTTGAAAACTATCACCTATTAAAAATAAACCATAAAAAAAAAATATCATTAATCCTATGTAATCTAATAAATTTTGATATAACATTCTATCTATTCCAAAACCTAAAAATACTGCTATACAATTCATAAATATTTCTGCTATTAATGCTGAGGTTAATATTGTTATTTGATTTGTTTTCATTTGAAGAATTATTAACATTATAAATGTTTTATCTCCTAATTCTGCTAATAATATTAATATAAATGCTTGAAGGGCAGAAAATTCAAAAGGAAGTTGGAATTTATTTTCTATAAATATTTCTGTTTCGGGAATTGTTGAATTCATTTTTTATTTTTCTTTTTATAAAATTTATTTTATTTTAAATAACCAAATAAAATTGAAAAAAATATAAAAAGAACTAACAAAAAAAAATCAAAAAAATA
Source organism: Isotricha sp. YL-2021b (assembly GCA_023805745.1). NCBI lineage: Eukaryota > Ciliophora > Litostomatea > Vestibuliferida > Isotrichidae > Isotricha > Isotricha sp. YL-2021b. Next base: position 9,941 of record JAJJKW010001582.1, read on the forward strand.
AACTAAAAAAAAGCTAAACAAAAAACTAAAAAAAAACTAAAAAAAAAATATAAAAAAAACTAAAAAAAAATATATATTAAACATTAGCATTCCACGAATTAAAAACACAATTCCAGACTCTTTTATTATATTCATTTTTATTTTCCACATATAATTTCGCAGCTTCAGAATTAGCAGGAGAATTAGGATTAGGATCAGATAATAAAGATTGTATAGAAACTAAAACAGTAGAAACATCATAAATAGGACTCCATTGATTAGTTAAAATATCTAAACAAATACTTCCATCTGCATAAATATTAGGATGAAACATTTTAGTTTTAAAAGTTACAACAGGAGCTTTATTTGGATATTCTTCATCAAATTCTAATATTAATTTAAAAGTTCCTCCTTCCCAAATTGTGTCTTGAGGACCAAAAATTATTGCTTCCCATACAAAAAAATTATTACTTGTTGGCATTGCATATACATTTGTTATATCATCTGATTTATTACATATTTTTAAATCTTTCATTAATCTCATTTTTGCTACACTTGACATTTTTTATTTTTTTTTTTAAAGATTTTTTTATTTTTTTAAACATTTTTTTTTTTTATTTTTTATTTAATTGTTTTTTTTTATATTCAATTTATAATTTTTTCAATAAAAACATTATTATTTTTTTTAATTAATTATGTTTTTTTTAAGTTTAATTTGATTTTTCATAAATTTTTTTATATTTTCGAGGAAGAGAATTTGTTATTGTAAATGGACCTCTTTTTTGACCTAATAAAGGAGTTTCTTCATCAGGTTGAATTATTATTATTTTTGTATTTTCTCCTCCTACTTTAAATATATTATTTGACTGTTCCTTAACGTTATTATTATTTTTATAATTATCTTCTTTTAATATTTCTATATTATTATTATAAATATTATTGTTTATAAAATTTCTTTCTGGAATTTTTTTTCTATTTTCTATATTTATTTTTTCTTCTTTTTGAGGTATATTATAATTTAATCTTAATCCCATAAAAAATTTGTTTTCTTCTGTTTTCATAAATTTAGGAGTCATTAGTATAAAATTATCATTTAAATTTTGATTGTGAGAAATGTTTTTAATTTTATTGTTTAATTCTTTGTATTTTTCATCATATTTTTCTAAATAATTTCTTATATAAATTTCATTGTTTTTCCCTTTATTAATATATCTTTGAAGTTTGTCAACCATTATAAAATAATATAATTTTAACTTTTATTTTTTCTGTTCAAATTTTTATAAAAAAATATCTAAAATTAAATAATTAATTATTTATTTTTTCAACGGTTTGAACATAATCTTCATGAATATCATTAGTTATATCTTTTTGTTCTTTCATTAATTTTTTAATATTATTTTCAATATTTAAATAAATTTCATTATTATTTTTAAAAGTAGTTTCAAAAGCATTTATTCTTATCTCTGAGTTTAATTCTAATTCTTTATTTTTTAATTCTAATTTCTTTAATTTATTTTTTAAATCTTCATTTTCTTTTTCTAATTCTTCATTTCTATTTTTTATTCTCCCAACTTCTCCCAAAAATTCTAAATCTTTTTTTTTCATTTTATCAGAAAATTCTTCCTCTTGATTTTTTTCTTCATTTGCATTTTTTAAAAATTCATTTTCTTTTCCAAGTTGTTCTATTTTTTCATTTAAAGATTTAATTTTATTTTGATAATAATTTTGAAGTTTTTGATTAGATTCTTCTTTATCATAATTAATTTTCAAATTTTTTTCATTTAATTCTTTATAATTATTAGTAAATTTATCATATTCATTTTTTAAAATATTATATTCAGTAAAATATTTATCTCTTTCAATTTTCATAGAAACATATTCTCCTTTTGCATTATTAATTTCATCATTTTTATCATTTAAAATTTTTTCAAAATTATCTCTTAATTCATTAAGATTATTTTCATAAACTTCATGTTTTTCAAAAGCATCTTTTGAATAATCTTCATTTAATTTATTTATTTGTTCATTTTGCATTTTAATTCTTAATTTTAATTTTTCATTATCAAGTTCAAGTTGATTTATTTGGTTTTTATATTTTTTTGTAATATAATCTACAGATTTTGCTTTTTCTTCTGCAGTTTTTACTGTTATATTTGAATCTTCTATTATTTTTGTTAAATGATCATTATCAGATTTTACTGTTTCATTTTCTTGAGTTAAATTTCTTATTTTTGAATTTAAATCATTTATTTTATCTTCTTTTTGATTCATTTCTCTTTTTAAATTCTCATTTTCATTCTTTAAGTTTTTTAATGAATTATTTAATGAAGTAATTTCATTTTTTTTTCTTGATAACATTTCTTCCATTATAATATTAAAATGTTCTAATTCATTTGTTAATTTTAAATTTTCTTCTTGAAATGCTTTTGATTCTGTTTTAGCTTTATTATATTTTTTTTCCATATCTAACATTTCAGTTACACTATCTTTTATTTTCTTTTCAGCATAATCTTTATATGCTTCAGATTTATTATAATTCATTTTATCTTTTTCATAATTAAATTTAATTTCATCATTTTCTTTTTGTAATCTCTCATAATTTGCTTGTAAAATTTGATATTGTGATAAAATATCTTCTTTTTCTTTATCAGCTTTTTCAATTCTAGAAATTACTTGATTTTTATCAACAAAACCATAATCAGACATTTTGATTTTTATTGTAAATTGAATAAACAAAATTTAAATATAATAAAAATAAATAATAATAAAATAAAATATATGAAATAAATTTAAATAAAAAAAAAATTATAATTTTTTTAATCCTAAAAATCCAATAGCTCCTTCAACTCCAGTATAAGAAATAGAAATTTTAGAATTTTTAGGTAACATAATATAATCTATCATAGTTAATCCAGTAACATTACCAAAACTAGTTTTTCCAACTCCTTTTAATCTTCCTCCAGAACTTTGATGAATAACATAACTATTACTATTAATTGCACTGATAATAACTTCTCCATTAACTAATATTTGAATAGTAGGTTTTTTATCAGCATAAAATCCTAAATTTAATTCATATAATCCATTTTCATTTATTAATATATATGTTTTATCTTTATTCCAAATAAATATATCTGGTGAAGTATTTATACTTTGAATTTCCCATGGAATTGCATATCCATTTTTTATATTTCCACTTTCCCATAACCATCTTCCTAAACTATTTTCATTACATAATGTTTCATTTATTATTGCTTGATTATTCATTGCATTTGAAAAATCTTCTATTGTATTTTTTTTTTCTAATTCATTATGTATTTCTAATAATGCTTTATTTATTTCTTCTATTTCTGCTTTGTTTTTTAATATTTCTAATATTTCATTTTTATTCGATTTTGTATCCATTTCTTCTTTTACATTGTCAAAACATTTATTAAATGTTTTTACTACATTTTCAAATTTTTGAGAATCTAATTTTAATTTTAAATCATTGTTTGTTTTTTCTAATAATTCTTTTATTGATAATATTTCTTCAGGAGATATTTCTTTTTTACTTATTTTATCTTCTAAAAGATTATTTATTTCATTTTTTGATATTTTATTTTCTAATTCATTTGAAAATGTATTTTCAAAATCATCTAATCTTTTAGTTATTTCTGTTATCATATGATTATTTATTTCTTCTATTTCTTGAGATGATATTTTTTGATTCATATCATTTGTTATTTGAGTTAATATTTCATTCATTTTTGAAATATCTATTTTTTGGGAAATTTCATTTTTTAAATTTGAAAAATATTTATCATAAGATGAATTTAAATCTGATATTTCTTTATTTATTTCATTTAATGTTTTATCCATTATTTCTTGTGTTTTTTCTAATACATTATCTTTTTCATTTTCTTTTTTTTGATAAAAATTTTGTAAATTTTCCTTTTCATTATTTATTGAATTTAACATATTTTTATTATCATTCTGTAATAAAGTAAATTTTTCATTTAATTTATCTTCAAATTTTTTTCTATTTGCAATAACATCATTTTTAAATTCATTTATTGTTTCAAACATTTCATTTTTTAATTTATTAATTGAAGAATCAACTTTCTCAATATCTGCTTTTTTAGAAATTCCATTTTGAATTTTTTCAAAATTTCCTACTTCAACTTTATTATTTTCTAAATTATTAATAACTACATTTAAAGATTGAAATTGGGTTTTAATATTTTCAATTAATCTATCTAAATCATTATCTATATCATCAATTCTTTTTGTTAATGTACTTTTCATATCTTGAAAACTATCTGAAATTAATTTAAAATCATTTACTTCTGCCTTTGAATTTATTAATTGATTTATTATATTATCTAAAATACCTTTATCTACTTTTGAATCTATCATATTTTTTAAATCATCAACATCAGAAATATCTAATTTTTCATTTAATTTATTTTTTAAAGTATAAAAATCACTTCTATCTATTTTATTATTTAAAATAATTTCAATTTCATTTTTATTCACTTTATTTTGTAATGATTGTAAAACTAATTCTTTATTTGCTTTCTGATTTAAAGCATTTGAAACTTCATTTAAATTAGCTTTTTCATCAATACTTTTAATAATATTATTTAAATCTTTATTCAAAGCAAAAGAAGGAATTTTTTGCATAATATTTTTTTGAAAATTATCAAATTTCATATTTAAATCATTTATTTCAGTACAAAAAACTCTAGTATCAACTTTATCATCAATCATATTTTTAACCTCATCAATAGAAGGTTTAGAATTTAAATAATATATTAATTCACTTTTAGAAATTTTATCATTCATTAAATTTCTAGTTTCATTAATAGTAGCTCTATGCTCAATAGAAGAAGATAAATCATTAATTGCTCTCATAACTTCATTTGAATTTGCTTTTAAATTTAAAGCATTATTTAATTCATTTTTACTTGTTTTTGATTGTAATATTTTTTCAAATTCTCTTAAAGCAATTCCTTGATTTCTAACTGTATCAGTTAATGATTTGAAACATATTCTAATTATATCTTCTATATTTCTCCAATCATTTAAAGACTATTAATATTTATTTTTATTTTTTTTTACATTTAATAAATTATCCATTTGAAGAGGAAGACATGGATCTTCTATACAAGAATCTATTTGAAAAGAATTTTGATGAGGTGAATTCATTTTATTAAATTTATAAATTTAAATTGTCTCAAAAAAATTTTTAATTATATTTTGAAAAATTTTATAATAATAATTAAATATATTCATAAATTATATCATATATTCATTAAATCATTTTCATCATCTCCACTTTCTAAATTTTCTGAAGTTGTAACTTGAAAAGATAATTTAGGAATTTCTTCACAAGCATAAATACTTTTATATTGATATAAATCAGGTCTTTTTCTACTATATTGAATATGTTCTAAAATTTCTATTATTTCATTATATAATTGATCCATAATCATTTCAGTAACTTCAACTTTTAATTGTGTTTCTTCCATTTCTAAATTTTTCCATTGATATTCATTTTCTTCTAATTCTTTATGAATTGTTTTTAAAAATCTTCTTTCTCTTTCAACATTTAATTGTTCTCCTGATAAAAAATCATAATTTTCACTAATTAAACCAATTCTATTATGTAAAATATATAATAAATTTTTTGTAACATAATCACATAATTTTTTAGGATTATCTTTATCATATTTAAATATTATTTCATGTGTTCTACTACTCCAAGGAAGTGGATCTCCACTTTCATTATATAATCTTTCTTTATTAATTAATTCTATAGTTGTATCTATTAAACAATTATTTAACATATTATCATAAAAATTATCAGAAGTTATATTATCTTCATGTCTTATTTTTATATTTATTGGTTCAAATTCTTTTAATATTTTTTCTTTATCTATTATATTATTTATTTCTTTTTTTAAATATAATCTTTTATAATTATCTCTTAACATATCTGCATCTTGTAATGCTAAAGAAGTCATTAAACCTTTTGCTTGATTTCTCATTGGAGTTGAAATATTTTCATAAATATCATTATATTTTTCTTTAATTTCTTTTCTAATTAAAAGAATTAATTTAGGAGCTATTTTATTATAATATAATTTAAATGAACTTTCTTTTTTTTGTTCTTTCATTGTTTTATTAAAAATAGAATAAGCTGAATAACTTGACATTAAAGAATCATTTAATGCTTGTAAACTATTATCTTTTAAAGTTAAACCAGAAATATTTAATCCTGGATTTTCTTTAATAACATTATTTGAATCTTTGGAAGGAGATTCTTTTGAATTTGATAAACTTGCACTTTGACTTAAACTCATTTGAAGATTTGTAAATGGATCATATTTATATTGTCTTTTTGGAATTAATTTTACTTTATCTGATTTTATTTCTCTATTTAAAATATTATTTATTATTTCTTCTGTTATATCATCTACAAATTTTTCATTATTTTCTATATTTAAATTTATTATTTTTGGTAATATTTCATTTTCATTTTTTATTAATATATTATTATTATTATTATTTGGATTTATTTCTTCTTTTTCTTCTTCTTCATTTCTTTGAGGACTATTACTTAAATTATTTCTTGATTTATCATTTTGTTTTGTATCATTTTTTATAATTGAAATTATATTTTCTTCATCTTTTTCAACATCAGAAACATCTTCAAATCCTCCATATTCATCATCTAAATTATTTTTATTTTCTTTTTTATTTTTTTTTTCTTCTTCTTTTATTTGTTTATTTTCATTTCCTTTTTCTTTTATTTGTTTATTATTATTATCATGTGGTAAGGATTTAGAATTAATTACAGAATATTCCCAATCAATTTGACCTCCATCTTTTTCTGCTGAAATATCAGGATCACTTAATGAATTAAATTGTTTATTTGAAATTTCTATTATTTCTTCAGGAATATTTGCTTCTATTTTTATTTTTTCTATTTTTGGTTCTTCTATTTTTTTTTCTTCTTTTTTTGGTATTTCTTTTATTTCTTCTTTTTTAGGAATTTCTTTTATTTCTTCTTTTTTTGGTATTTCTTTTATTTCTTCTTTTTTTGGTATTTCTTTTTTATTATTTTTTAATTCTTCTGAATCTTCATTTTCTTTATCATTATTCATATAATTTCCAAGATTAATACTATTATCTTTTATTTCTATATAATTATCAGGTAATTCAAAATTATTATCTTCTTTATTTGTTTTATCATTTTTATTTGAATTTTCTTTTATTGAATTAGTTTCTTTATTTGAATTACTTTCTGTTTTTTCTTCTTTTTTTTTTGGTTCTTCTTCTTTATTTTCTATTCTCATTTTTTCCTCTTTTGTTAAAATAGAAGGAATTTCTTTAAAATCATCAAAATTATTTTTATCAATATTTTCAGGTTTTAAATTATTTTTTATTTCTTCAATTTTTTCTTTTAAAGTTTTTTCTTTTTTATTATTATCATCATTTAAACTAGAATTACTAATTTTTTCTTTAGATTCATTTAAACTTTTTTGTCCATTTCTATTACTAATAGATTTTTTAATAGAATCATCATTAGATAATTCAGATAAACTTCTACTTATATTTAATCCAGGTTTCATTTTACAAATTTCTTGTAAACTTTTAGCACTTTTATTAGAAGAAGTTTTCATTTTTTTTTCATCATAACTAGAATCTTCATTTCTTATATAATCATCATAATTTAATTTTTCTCTTTTATCAAATAACATTAATTGTAATTGATGTAATCTATCATTATCTTCACTATTTGGTTCAACTGTATATGAACTTTTATTTGAACTTTCTAAAGATTCATATATATAACTATTCATTTTTAAAGGATTATATCTCATTTTATTTGTATTTATATTATTTTTAAAAGATGATTGAGAAGAATTATTTTCTTCTTTTATAATATTATTATTATCAAAAGGAGCTTTTGCACTATAATCTCTTTTTTTCTTATTTGGAATTTTATTACAATTTTCACAAAATAAATTAAAAGCTTCTTTTAATTTTGGTTTCATTGTTAATTTCATTATTCTTGTAAATATTAATCTAAATGCTAATGCTTCTTCTGAATTATCAACTTCTTGAGAATAATTAAATATTTTTTCAAGGGCTTTAAATTTAAATAATCTACTTAAAATTTCAGTAAAATATTCTATTTTTTTTCTTGTAAAAAAACAATTTATAAAATAATGAAACATTTTTTTTAAAAATGGTTTAAATAATTGAAAGAAAGCTAAATAATAAGTTCTATAATTAGCATATTCTTCTATTTTTCTAAAAGGATATTGTTTAACTATAGCAACAAAAAAAGCTAATCCAACAGTAAATCTTTGAGAAATAATTTCATTAATATAAATTTCAAATAAATTATAAAATACTTTTCTTTGAATTATTAATCTAATAATATCAACTAAATTTAAAACTGCTCTTGGTTCAATTTCTACAATTTTTTGTTGATTTGAATTTCCTGTATAAGTATGTGATAAACTTGGTAAATTTTTTTCTTTAGTATTAATATTACTTCCAGTTTCATTATTAATTTCAATATTTTTATTATTTGTTTTATTTATTAAATTTGAAGTATTATTTTTTTCTTTAACTTGATTAATTAATTTTTGACTTTTTGAAATTGTATGATTAACATTTTCTTTTAATTTAGAATTATTTGAAATATTACTTCCTTCTGTATTTACTCTTGAACTTTCTTTTTCTATTATTTTTTTTATTTGTTCTTTACTAATTGATTGATTATTACTAATATTATCAAGATCTATTTTATATAATCCACCATTTACTAATAATTGTTGACTTTCTAATATATTCATATAATATTCATTTGGTTCTATTATTGTTGAATTATTATTTGATTCATTTCCTACATAATATTCATTTTTTATTTTTCTTCTTTTTGAAGTTTTACTTGTTTTTGGTTTTGAATCATTTTGTTCTTTTGTTGATAAACTAAATAAATTTTTAAATATTATAAATAATTTTTTATTTTTTTCTAAATCTTCTTCTTCTGTTTGTTTTTTTAATTTTTCTTTTTTCTTTTTTGTAAAATCTCTTAATTCTTCTTCAGAACGAATATTTTTATGATGAGTATATAAAAATTCATTATCAATATCTTCTTTTTGAGAATTTAAATTATTTTCATTTTCTTTTTTATTTTTTTCATTTGAATGAGAATGTCTAAAAGAATTTTCAGTATAAAAATCTTTTTTTCTTTTATCATTTGAAAAATTAGATTTTGAAATAGAGGATTTTCTACTAAAATTTTTTCTTCTTTCTTCATTTATTTTTCTAATATATTCAAATTGATCAACTTTAGGTTTATAAATTTTTTTTTCAATATCTTTTTCAATTAAATAATTATTAATTTGTGGAGAAATATTTCTATTAGTTTTAATAACATTATTATTTGAACTTTGAGAATTTAAATTATTTTCTTCTTCAATTTTATCTTCTTCTAAATCATTATATTCATTTTCATTTTCTTTTCTTTCTTCATCTTGAGTATTTTCTAAACTATCAATATGAATTTCTATTCCATTATCTTCTAAAATTTTTTGTTTTTTTTCATTCATTTCTTCTTCAACTGTTGGTTTTTTTTCTAATTGAATTTCTCTAATAAATCCTGCAACTGCATTTTCTATTAATTGATTCATATATTTTCTTTTTTCTTCTTCAAAAGTTTCATTTTCTTCTTTTATTTCATTTTTATTTTCTTTTGTTTCTTTTTTTGAATTTTCTTTTCCTTTTTTTGTTGATTTTTTTATACTTTTATTATTTGAACTTGAACTTTTTGGAGGAGGAGAAAAATAATTATTTCTTTTTACCTTTTTTTTTTTATTTGAATTATTATTAATATTATGATTATTATTATTTTTATTATTTTCATTTTTTTTTCTTATGCTTTTCATACTTTGAGAACATTTATTTTTTAATATTGTTTTTGAATTTGAAGTTGGAAGAATTTTATTAGAACTTTTAGTTTCTTTTATTGGATTTTCAGAATTAAATTTTTCTAATTTTTTTTTTAATCCACCATCAGTAACATATTCTCCAGATCTAATTAAACCAAATTCAATTCCTGATTTATGATGTCCTCTTGGAGTTTTTTTATATATTATTATAGGAGAAGTACCATTTGTATTTAATTGTTTAATATTTGTTGTTTTTATAAATCCATTTATTTTTTTATTTGGACTCGTATTTGATCTTGAAGGATTAAAAAAATCTCTAGATGATAAACTCTTCGGAATATATCTATAACTTATTGGAAGAGAATTCATTTTATTAATTTAAATTTTAATTTGAATTAAAAAAAAAAGAAAAAATTATAAAATTTATTATATTACAAAGAAACATTTCTAAAATAAAAAATTATATTATAATTATAATTTATAAAATAAAATTAAGGTTTTATATTTCTTTCAGTTAATAAGGGAGAATCCTTCTCTTTTGAATCTTTTGATAAATTCATAATTAAAGATGATAATTTTAAATTTTCTGTTCCATTTTTAACACTTTTATTACCTTTAATATTTATATTTATTTTATTTTTGTTTTTTTTCATAGTTAAATACTCTAAACTTTGCAAAAAACAATTTTGTTCTTTTGAAATAAAATTTTTATTATATTTATCTTGTAATATAGTAGAACTTGATTCTTTTTTAGGAGAATGGAAATTTTCAATATCAATCTCATTATAATTATTATTATTATTATTATTAATATCTATAGAAATATTATCAGGTTCAAATGATATAATTTCATTAATTAATTGTTTTTGATTATTTAAATCTTTAGAATTATCTAAATCATTTTTTACAATAACAGAATCACAATAAACAGAATTTTCATCATTATTTATTTTTTCATCTTCATCATTATTTTCATAATCTTTATGAATAATATAAGATTGTTTAGAAATTCTACTTTCATTATCATTAAATAAACCTCTTTTAATATCAGTAGAAATTTTAGAAGAAGACAATTTAGAAGAATCATCATCTACATTTTTTCCAAAATCAAGAGTTCTAACAATTTCTTTTAATCTTTTTTTACTTTCAATCATATCAATAAATTCTTTCATAATATCATTATTATCATCATCATTAAATTCATTTATAAATTCATGATTAATTAATTGATCAATAGTGGCTCTTTCATTAGGATTAATTTTAAGGCATAAACTAATAAAATTATTAAAAATTTTAGTAAATTTATCTGGATTTTTTAAAGATTGAGGAGGATTTTTAGCAATAGTTTTAATAGCTAATAAAGATTTAACATCAGAATAAGGAGGATTTCCTTCTGCTAATTCAATACAAGTTATTCCTAAAGACCAAATATCTGTTGGAAAATTATATTCATTTCCTTTACACATTTCTGGACTCATCCAATATGTTGATCCTGCTTTTTTTAAATTTCTATTTGATATATACATTGTACTTGTTCCAAAATCACATAATTGTATTTTTCCATTTTCATTTAATAATATATTATTTCCTTTTATATCTCTGTGAATTATATTGTTTTTATGTAAAAATTTTAAAGATAATAATAACATTTTTATTATGGAGGATATTGTCTTTTCTTGTAATTTTATATTATATTTTCTTATTAAATCTATTACATTACCATATTTACAATATTCTAATATTAACCATATATCTTTTGTTTCTAAATCTATATAAGATCCATAATAATGATTTATAAAAGGACATTCATTACATAATTTTTGTATTGAAGATTCTATTATTAATTTTTCTATAGCTGAAATTTTTTCATTTTTTATTATTTTTACTGAATATATTTTTCCAGATTTTATATGTCTTGCTTTATATACTTGACCAAATGTTCCTTCTCCTATAAAATCTAATATTTCAAATTGTTTTTTCGGATTTATTGATATTGAATTTAAATAATCAGGAATATTATTATTCAATTCCATTTCAAAATTTATTTTTAATAATAATAATTTGTAAATATAAAATTAGAAATTAGAAAATTATATTAAAAATAAAAAAAAATAATATATTATTATATATAATGATAATTATTTTTTTATAAAAATTTATCAATAGAAATATTCCTATAAGGATTCATATTATTTTTTCTCATTCTTTTTCCAACTTCATCTTTAACTTTTTGTAATATAGGTCTAATATCATTAGGTCTTTTAGCAATTAAATTTTTTAAAAATTGTCCAATATCATTTAATTGAGTATCTTTCATTTCATCTAACCAAGTTTTAATAGCTATACCATTATGAGGTTGTAATTTAAAATTATCAGCTAAATTATCAATAATAATAACTTTACTTAAATCTCTTCCTAATTTAGTTAAATCTTTAACAAAAGAAATTCCCAAAATTGAAGTATGTTGTCTATATAATCTATATTTAATAAATTGATTATTAGGATCTAATTTATTTAAAATTCCATCAGCATAATCTTGCATTGCAGCAGTGAAAATTGCTATTTCAAATATTTCACTCATATCTTTTAAAAAATCAATACAATAAGGTCTTATTAAAAAAGTTCCTCCACTTGGACAATAAAAAAAATGAACTAAAGTTTCATCTAAATCTAAAACTAAAGTATATATTGAATCATCACAAGAAGGAAGAAAAGGTGTTGGAATATTTCCATTAAAACCATATAAACTTAATATATTTGAAGGATTAAATGAAATATTTTTTGCTAATGTTACTCTATTTTTTGGATTTATTGTTATTTGATCAAATAATATATGATTTATTACTAAATTTGCTATTTTAAAAGGAGAATATGTTTCTATTAATCTTGTTAATTCATAACATATTGAATGAATTGGTTTAAAATAACCTAATTTAAAAAAGTTATTTGACATTTGACGAATATGCCCTATTAATATTTCTGAGTTTTTATTTAATGAATTTGCAAAGGATGTTATATTTAATATTGGATTTGATCTGTTTTTATGTAATTTTAATGCTTTTGAATATTTATTTAAAAATTCTGATGTTAATTGATTACAATTATTTATTGATGTATCTTTTGTACCTTTTGTTAATAAAAAATGAGATATTATTTGAATTATATAATCATTTAAATTATTTGATATTGTTTTTATATTTGATTTTAAACTTAAATCATAATTAAAATCACTTAAAATGAATTTTAGATATATTAAAAGAATAAATGATAATTTTATTAACTTTGAATAGGCTGAATTTAATGGTTGATTTGTAAATAATTCTAAAGGAAAATCATTTATATGAACATGATCTTGTAATAAAGTAATAAATTTTTTAACACTACTGTTTAAATTATTTTTATCATTATGATATAATTCAATTTCAAAACAAATTTCCCAAATTAAACTATTAAAATAGATAACTGTATCACTTGCTTCAAGAATTGAATTATTATTATTATTATCATTAATATTATTTAAGTTATTTTGATTGTTAAAATTATTGATTTGATTATTAATATTAAATTTAATAGTCCCTAAATTGAAATTTTTATTTGTTACTTTATTATCTTTTGAAGGACTAATTTCAATAGGATTAAATTTTTCTCTTGTACTTTCCATTAAATTTTCAATAACATTTTGAACTAAATTATCATTTAATGCAACTTTATTTTCATTAATTTTATTCACTTTTCGAAAATCTTTATTTTTTTTTCCTTTACTAACAACATCATTTCCAATTTTAGAAAAAATACTATTAGAATTATTACTTTTAAACTCAAGTGGACTATAATAATTTTTCCCAATTGAACCGTTATTAATAATTAAATTATTTACATTAATATTGATATTATTATAATTGTAATTATTTTCCTTATGTAAAAGAGGAGTATGAACAGAACTATTTGAATTATTTAAATATTTTGAAAGTAATTTTGGAATGTCTTGTTGAAAATTTTTTTTTTGTTTTGCTTTTGGTAAACTATAACTTGAAGAAACATGATTATCACTTGAAAAATAAGCTCTTTTAGAAGGATCATATTTTCTTCTTGTAAATTCTAGAAATTATAAAAATAAAATACCGTTTTCAAAGTTTTTAAAAGAAGAAGACATATTTTAATTAAAATCAATAACTTAAAAAAAATAAATAAAAATATAAAATTTTTTTCAAAAAAATAGATAAATAATTATACATTTAAAAAGAAAAAGATAAAAGAAATATAGTTTATAATCATATTTTCTATAGTAATTTTTTTTGAAAGATATAAAAGTCCTAAATATTGGAAATATTTTGAATTTTTTTTATGGTAATATTATTGTTTGATTAAATCTATTTATTTTAATGTGTAAATTAAATATGTAGATTTTCTAGATACCATGTTTAAAGTTTATAATTACAATATATAAATAATAATCATATATTTAAATAAATATATAAAAGATTTAATGACCCTATTTTTAAAATATATTATTCAAAATAATTTATTTTATATTTCATAATTATTAATAAATTAAATTTATTTTATAAATAATTATCTGATTTTTAAATATTTTCATTTCTAATTTTTTTAAAACATTCAACAGAACAATAATTTTTTTTTATTTTAGGATCAGTATATTTTTTTAAATTTTGACATCCTTCTGCATCACATTTAGGAATAATTTTTGGTTGAATAGGTTTTTGCATTAAAACAGAAGGAATTAATAAACCTTGAGGAAATCTAACATATATTTTTCCATCTTTTAAATATTTATGAATAATTTTAGTTAAAGAATTTTTTTTTTGCTCTTCTTTCAATTTATTTTTTTTGATATTTTCTTCATTAATTTTTTTTTGTCTTTCTCTTAATTTTTTTCCATCTTCATTTAAAATTCTTTCAATAGTTTCTCTTTTTTCTTCTTCTAATAATTTTTTAGCATGTAATTTTCTTAATCTAATTTGTTCAGTTTTTTTAGCAATTTCTTCTTCAGTTAATTCTTTTTTTGGTTTTTTATGACTAGGTAAAATATATAATGATTCTTCAGTATTACCATATTTTCTTAAATTTTTTCTAGAACTATTATTCTCATCAGAAATTGAAATATAATCATTTGATCTATAATCTATTTTATCATCTTCATCTAAATCTTCATCACTTGCTTTAAATGAATCTTCACTTGAATTTTCTTCTTTTTCATTCTCAAAATCTTCATCATCTCCTTCATAATAATTTACTCTTTTTAATTTTTTTCCTAATATATGATTATTATTTTTATTATCTGAATCATGTATTATTGGAATTTTTATTTTTTGAGATTGATTTGTTAAAATTGGAGTTTTTAATCTTCTTGTAAATAAAATTTCATTATTTAAAATTATTTCAACGTCCATTATATTATATTTTATATGAAATATTTTAAATTTATAAAGAAATATTTCTAATAAAAATTTTTCAAAAAAAAACTTTTTTATTTATTATAATTTTTATTGGATAAAAATTCAATTTGAAAAAAAAAATATTTTATAAAATGAAAAAACTTCCTTTAATAGATCGAATTAAGCGTCCTTATACAATTCAACAATCACCGAAATTTTGTGTAAGTGAAAGTGAAAATGAAAAAGATAAATTTAATTCTTTAAGAAATTATGATATTGCAATATCTTATTATACAAAAGGAATAAATAATGATAAATCAAATACTACATTTTTAATAAATAGGGCAATTTGTTATTTTGCAAAAGGATTTTATACTTATGCTTTAAAAGATGCTTTAAAATCAATTGCAATTGATCCTAAATTTTTAAAAGGATATTATATAGTATCTTTATCTTATTTAGAAATGTATGATATTGATAAAGCAGAAAAATTTTTAAAAGAAAAAAATCAAAGATTATTATCTTTAATAGAAAATAAGAAAAAAGACATAAAAATAAAATCTAAAAAATATAAATCATATCCAATATATATTAAATTTTTAAAAGAATTATATAAATATGATGCATATTTCCCTAAATTAGAAATACATTTTTATTCAGATGAATATAGAGGAGTTTGTGCAAAATCAAAAATATTAAAAGAAGAAATTATAATGACTATACCAAAAGAATGTTTAATTTCATTAGAATTAGCATTAGAAACAAATATAGGAAAAGAAATAGGTAAATTTATGTATACAGAATTAAATTCTCCAAAACATTGCTTATTAAGTGCATTTTTATTAACAGAAGAAAAAAGTGAAAAATGGAAATTTTACTTTGATTTATTACCAAAAGATTTTTCAAATTTTCCAATATTTTACAAAGAAAAAGAATTAGAATATTTAAAAGGAAGTCCATTTTTAAATCAAGTATTAGATAAGAAAATAGAAATGAAAATAGATTATGAAAAAATATGTTTTTATATACCATCATTTTCTCAATTTTCATATCAAAAATTTTGTGAAGCAAGAATGATGATTTCAAGTAGAATTTTTGGTATCCAAATGGGAGAAAATAAAACAGATGTTTTAGCTCCTTTTGCAGATTTATTAAATCATAAAAGACCAAGACAAACACAATGGTATTATGATAATATGTTAGAAAGTTTTGTTATTCAAGCTATTGAAGATATTAATGAAGGTTCTGAAATATTTGATTCTTATGGAAAAAAAACTAATGCTAGATTTCTTTTAAATTATGGTTTTGCTCTTGATAATAATGATTCTAGTGAATTTCCTTTAACTGTATCTTTTAATAATTCTTATCCTTTATATGAAGTTAAAAAAAAATTATTTCAAAGTGATTATGAATTGGTTAAAACTTTTAATTTAAATAATAATATTTATGAATCACAATTATTAGAATTATTGTCTTTTTTAAGATTTATACTTTTTGATGGAGATATTAATATTTTATTTAATGCTATGACTTCTAATGATAATTTAATTTATGAAGATATTTCACTTACTTTTTATTATATTACTCCTATTTCTAAAGATTTAGAAATTAAAGTTTTAAAACATTTACATTTACTTTGTAGAAAAGCTCTTAGTAATTATCCTACTACTTATGATGATGATTGTTTAACTTTAAAAACAAAAAAAAATATATCTTTTAATTATAGAAATTGTTTATTACTTTTAATGAGCGAAAAAAGTGTTTTATCTTATTATATCTATTTTTGTGAGTATTGTTTAAGTTTATTCAATAAAACTAGTGAATTAGAAATATTAACAAAATTATCTATGGATTATAAACTTAATGAATGTCAATTTGATTTTTATATACAAGAAGTAATAATGAAATTAATTAAAAAATAAATAAAAAAAAGAAAAATCATCAAAAAGACAATAGAACAATTATATATATTTATATAATTTATATATATTTTAAAAAGTTTTCAATTTAAAAAAAATTCATTTTCCTTTTTGAATAATAATAAATAAAATCAATATAAAAAATAATTATTTAACTAATCTAAAATATTATAAATTTTTAAATTCCTCCAAATTGATTATTCCAATCATCCATTTCTTTAATAACTTTCTTACTTAAAGTACCTCTAATTTTTAAAAGAGCTTTATTTAAATCATTAAAAGTAACATCTCTAAATTTTTTAATTTTTAGAATTTCTTGTCCTTTTAATTCTCTAACAGGTTCATAAGCAGCTTCTCTGCATAATTCTTGTAAATCACCATTAGAATAACCATTAGTTTTTTTAGCAATTTCTTTAATTTCATCATCTTTAAGATTATTATCAACCATATTCATTAATTTTTTAATAAAATCGAATCTTCCTTCATCATCAAGAGGATGACAATAAACTCTTTTAGGTAATCTTCTTAACAAAGCATCATCAAGATCCATTGGTCTATTTGTAGCAGCAATAACTAATAATTTAGCTTCTGAATTAGAACCAAGACCATCAAATTGTATTAAAAATTCAGTTTTTAATCTTTTTGCAGCATCATTATCATTTTCACTTCTTTTAGATAATATTGAATCGATTTCATCTATAAATATTATTGATGGTGCTTTTTGATATGCTAATTTAAATAGTGAACGAACTGTTTTTTCACTCTCTCCAACCCATTTTGATGTTAAGGAAGAGGCACTTATATTAAAAAATGTTGATGAACACTCTGAAGCTATTGCCTTTGCTATCATTGTTTTTCCTGTTCCTGGAGGACCAAATAATAATATTCCTCTTTGAGGTTTTAGAACTCCTGTAAATAAATCTGGACGAATTGTTGGGATTATTATTATTTCATATACCATTTGCTTTAAATCTTTCATTCCTACTATGTCAGAAAATTTCACTCCAGGATTTGTTACCATTATTTCTGATGCTATTTTGTTGTCCATTTCGTCTTCTTCTCTTTCGTGGATGTTTTTTTTTTTATTATTTGTATTATTATTATTATTATTGTTATTATTATTTTTGTTATTGTTATTGTTGGTATTCGTATTTGTTCCATTATAATTTATATTATTTATGTTATTATTGTTGTTAATATTTATATTATTATTACCTTGGTTTTGATTTATTTGATTATTTCTAGGAGGATTTGTTAAGATATTATCTATATATTTATCATAGTTTAAATTTGGATTTTTGATTAAATTTTGTCTATTTTGGTTTTTTCCTTTAAAATGATTGTATAATGTTTCTTTTTGACTAGCTGCTAATGGAGATACTTGTGATATTAAGGTATTTATTTTATATACTTTTTCTGCTATTTTCTTTGTCATTATTTGTTGAAATTCTATTGGATAGGAATCAGGTCTTTGTTGAATTGCATTTTTTAATTTAATATATGAATTTCTTGTCTTTGTTAATATTTCTAAAGTTTGAACATATAATGATTTCTCAAGTAATCCTAATGCTTCTTCATATTTTTCATTACATTTTTGCATACATACAATTACTGTTTTTAAATCTCTTTTATCTATTTTTTGATATACATTATGTGGAATTATTCTATTATTATTATTATTTATATCAATATTTTGATTATTAATATTTATGTTATTAATATTATTAATATTATTATTCATATTATTTTGATAATATTTTAAAAGGTCATCTGAATTTTTCTTTTCAAATGGAATTTTTTGAGAATTTATATTAACATTATCATTTGTATTGTAATTCATTCTATTAATATCTACAAAATTTTTTTTCTCATAATTTGGTAACACACTTTGAGCTATTCCTTTCCTTTTAATTATTTCATTATTTATATCTATTTGATCTAAATTTAAATCATCATTATTAAAATCATCATTTGAATAAAATTGATTTATATTTAAAACTTTCATATCTTTTTCATTTAAATTTTCACTATTTCTTTTGTCATGATTATTGTTTTTTCCATTATTATTATTTTGATTATTTAAATTTTCCATCTCAATATTATTATCTTTGTTTTTTTCACTTTTATTTATTTTTTCACTTTTATTTATTTTTTCTTTTTCTTTTTCTTTTTCTTTTTTCTTTTTATTCTTTTTTTTTTGTCTTCTTTTTCTTCTTTTATATTCATAATAATCTTCATCACTATCAGAATCAGAATCTGAAGAAAAATCTTCATTAAATTTTTTCTTTTTTTTTTTTTTAATTTGATTAACACTTTTTGATCTATTTAAATCATCTTTTTTATCTTCTAAATCATATTTTACAATATCATCAATTTCTTTTTCAATTTCTCCTTCACTTATTTCATCATCAGAATAATGTAAAACTGCTTCTTTTTGTTTATGTGCTTTTTTATGCTTTTTTTTTATATCTAAATCTTCAACATTGTATTGTTTTTTTTCTGAATCATTTCCCATTTATTTTATAGTTTTTTATTCCTTTTTTTATTTTATATTATAAATGAAAATCAAAAATATAATTAAAATATTTATTTTATATTAAAAAATTACATAAAATAAAAATTTCATTCCTAAAAAAATTATAATAGAAAATCTTAGAAGTCCAAAAAAAAATATAAAATGTCAGTTACTCAGGAATTACCAACAACAATTAATGAAATTGAAATTGAAGGTTTATTATTATCAAAAATTCCTTCAATTGTTTATTCTCCAAAATTAAAACCAGAAAAATCAATTGGTATTCCAAGTCCTTTTGTTTTATCAAATTCAAAATCAATTTATTCAACTAATGAATCTTATCCTTTAAGTGAACATGGAACTAAAAATAATATTAATTTTAAAATTGAAAATTATAATGAAAATAAAAAAAAAAGTCTTTCAAATCAAAATTTAAGAAAAATAATTGAAGAAGAAAATGAAAAAAGTTGTTTTTTTCAAAATAAATTTGAAGATGATGAAAAGGAATTTATTTTAGAAACTCATGAAATTGAATGTGATTTTAGTGATTGTGAAAGTGAAAATATTATTAATAGAGATAATGAAAATAATAATGATGATGAAAATAATTTAGGTATTTTAAATATATTACGTAGACAAAAGTTAAAAAAGAAATTAATGTAAATTTTTTATTTATTCTAATTTATATCTATTTTAAATTTCAGTATATGTAGCTTTAATTATTTATGAATTTATTTTATGTTAGAACAAATTTTATTTTAATTTTAGTTATTTTATTATAAAAAAAATAAGAATTTAAGACTATTTTATATATTATTAATATATATATTTTTATTTTATTTAACAAAAATTATAAATAATTATTATAATATAAAATAAATTCCTAAATTTATATAAAAAAATTTTTAAAATATAATTAAATAATGGGAGTTGGAGTTTGTGTATCATCCCCAAATAATACAAATAAAGTAATAAAATTAAATCAATTAGATGAAAATGTAATAGATAATTTTAATTATGAAGAATATGCAGTTGATAAAGAAGGAGGGAATAATGAAGAAAAACATTCAATTCATGAAGATATAACAAGTAATAATGAAGAAAGAAAAAAAGTTGAAAATGTATTTGAAAATGGAAATAAAAATGAAAAATCTGAAATTGAAGAAAAAAAAGAAGAAGAAAAAAAAGAAGAAAATATAGGAATGATTCAAGAAGTTATTCAAGGAAATCAAGATGAAAAAGAAAATAATGAAAATCAAGTTTTAAAAAGTGCTGTTCCAAATAAATTAGAAGAAAATAAAGAAGAAAAAAATATTAATGAAAATAATAATAATGTTGAAAATATGAATAATAATGAAACAAAAAATGTTAAAAAGAATAATAATAAAAAAATTAAATTACCTGATTTATATTCTATTGTGCCTGAAAAGTTATTAAAAGAAAGTGATGGAAATGAATTATTATTTGTTTCTGAATTATCAAAAATGATAAATATAAATATGAAAGAAAGAGTAAAATATGCAGAAAGATTTTGTATGTTAACAAAAGATAATTTTGTAATATATAATTCAAAAGAAAATTATATAACTTTAAAAAGACCTCTTGCAGTTTTACAAACAAAAGATATAACAAGAGTTGTTCTTTTTAAATTGAATAAATTAGCAAATGGATTTGATCATTTTTATGTTTGTTTTAATAAAAATCCAAGTACTGAATTAGTTTATGATCAAATAAATACTTTTTTTATGAATGAAAAAGAAGATAATAATAATAATATTGGAGATGATGAAGCTTTAATTATGTTTAAATCTAATGATAAATTGCTGATTAAGAAATGGTATGTATTATTAAGTTATGTTATCAAATTAAAAAAAGATAATAATAATGGTAATGAAGAAAAAAATCAAGAAACAAATGTATAAATTAAATAAAATTTTTTTTTTGTTATTATACTATAAATTTCATTGACTAAATGATAAAAAAGTTAAAAAAAATTTTATAAATAAACAAATTAAAAAAACAATTTACCTTTTTCTTTAATATAAAAAAATAAATAAAAAAAAATAAATAATAATTTTTTCTTTTAAAAAATAAAATCATTAAAAAAATCCCAAAAGAAAAATGTCTTCAGAAAAAGAAGAAAAAACTTCAGAAACAAAAGAAAAGCCATTAACATTATTAGAAGAAAAGCATTTAAACTATTTAGAATCCTTAGACAAAACTCGAGATAGATATTCAATAGGATTTTATACAAATGAGCATTTAAAAATATCAGCATTATATTGGGGAACAGGAGCATTAAATTTATTGAATAAAATATCAGTACATAATAAAGAAGAAACAATAGATTTAATAAAAAAATGTATAAACGAAGATGGAGGAATAGGCTCATCAATAAATCAAGATTCTCATATAACATCAACTCATTATTCAATATTAATATTATGTCAATTAAATTCATTAAATATATTACCAAAAGAAAAGATAGGATTATATATAAAATCTCTTCAAAACAAAGATGGGTCTTTTAAAGGAGATAAATATGCTGAAACAGATTCTCGTTTTTCATATTGTGCAGTAGCAATATTAAAATTATTAAATTTATTGAATGAAAATTATATAAATTTAAAAAAAGCAACAGAATATGTATTATCATGTCAAAATTTTGATGGTGGATTTGGAGGAGTTCCTGGAGCAGAAAGTCACGGAGCATATTGTTTTACATGTATAGGATTTTTATCAGTAACAAATCAATTAAATTTAATTAATAAAATTAAAACTGGAGAATGGTTAGCACAAAGACAAACTCATTTAGGAGGTTTTAATGGAAGACCTGAAAAATTACCTGATGTTTGTTATAGTTGGTGGGTTTATAGTTCTATGTGTATGATTGGAACTCAAGATTATATTGATAAAGATTTATTAAAAAAATTTATTCTTGAATGCCAAGATGATGAAAGTGGAGGTATTGGAGATAGACCTGGAAATTGTCATGATGTTTTTCATACTTTTTTCGGACTCTGTGGACTTAGTTTACTTGGATATCCTGGACTTAATTTAATTGATCCTACTTTTGCTATTCCTGTTCAAGATGTTAAAAAAGTTTTTAGTGAAATGTAATTTTTTTTTTTTTGTTTTTTTTTATTTATTAAAATAGAAAAAAATTGTTTTTTTTTTATTTTTTTTTCTTTAATTATTATAATTATATATCTTGAATAATGTAATTTATATTAAGATATTTTTTTTTTTTTGGTTTTTTTTTTCATCTTATTTTATCCTTTAGTTGATTATATAAATAACATGATGATAAATCTAAATTTTTAAGAGCATATTTATATTGATAATAACCTAATTGAGCATAATATTCATATTCATTTCTTTTTTTTATAACTTTTTGACATTCTTGTGTAATAAAAGATAAATAATCTTTTTCAATATTTTCTTCAACACCACTTTCAATAACATTTTTTAATTTAGGATATTTTTTAAGAAAAGAATTTCCAACATAATATTCAATATTATTAATAGAAGTTTTTCTTTTTTGTGCATAATTATAATCTTTATAAAATTGATATAAAGGAGGAGTTTTGAAAAATTCAAAAATATCAGGTAAATTACTTAATAATAAGATTAAAATTATAGGAATAAATTGTAATAAAGCGAAAAATTTTCCTCTTCCTTGATTTACATTTTCATTATTATTATTATTATGATATTGTCTTCTTCTTCTAAAATTTCTTCCATTTAAATTTATAGTTCCTCCATTAAAAAACATTTCAAATATATCAAAAGGATCAATATCTTCTTCATATTGATGTTGATGTGTTTGATAATATCTATTCCTAAATTCTTGTTCATCACCATATTTATCATAAAATTCTTTTTTTTCAGGATTACTTAAAGTTTGATATGCTTCGGATACTTTTTTAAAACATTCTTCTGCTTTTTTTGAATGATTTTTATCAGGATGAAATTTTATTGCTTGTTTTTTATATGCTTTTTTTATTTCATCTTGACTTGCATTTTTTTGTATATTTAATATATCATAATAATCTTTTTTTTTTAATAAATTTATACATAATGTTTCATCACTTGAATTTCCTGTTGATTCAGATGATGCTTTTGAAGAATAATTTGTATTTGAATTTGATGTTGAATTATTTGGTGATGTATTATTTGTATTATTATTATTATTTGTATATGATGTTTTTTTTTTCTGATAATTATTTTTATTATTATCTCCAGAACTTATATTGTTTTTACATACTGAAATAAATATTTCTGTTCTACTATTAAATGAAAATTTTTGACTTAATTCAAATAATTTTAATGCATCTCCATATTCTTGTCTATTATAATGTTCCATTGCTTTTTCAAAAAGATAATTTGCTTTTTTTTCTCTATCACCTTCCATGATAATAAAAAATTTATATATTAAACTCAAAAAAAATAAATAAATAATATATAATAAAATAATATAATCCCCCCAAAAAAGAATTTAGGATTTGTTTATAAAAAATATAAAAAAAATGGCAGAAAAAAAATCTCTTTTTGAAAAAGAATTAAAGAATAAATTAGCATTAAAATCAAGTGGTCACAAATCAGAAGAAACAGTATTATTACAAGCATTTAAATATTTTGATTTAGATAATAGTGGAATGTGTTCAATAGATGAATTTATAAAATCAATAATGAAAATAGGAATAACAGGTTTTAATGAAAATGATATAAGAGAACTTTTCAAAGTATATGACTTAGATCAAAGTGGTGAATTAGATTATAAAGAATTTGTAGGAATACTTTATTCAAATAATTCAATAAAAAATCAACAACATAAAAATCCAGCACAAAATCCAAATAAAAATCAATATCAAAATCCAACACAAAATCAAAATAAAAATCAAAATAAAATAGAACCACCTTCATATAAAGAAATTCAAGGAGATTTATCTAAAAAAAATTATTTAGAAAAAGATGAAGTAAAAGATATATTAAATAAAATAAGAAATAAATTAGCAGCAAGAGGAGTAAGAGGAATAACATCAATTGCAAGAAATTTTAAAATAGCAGATGATGATAATTCTCAAAGTTTAGATTATAATGAATTTAAAAAAGCAGCAAAAGATTTCAGATTTGGATTAAATGATGATGAAATAAAAAAAGCTTTTGTAGCTTTTGATAGAAGTAATAATGGAACAATAGATTATGATGAATTTATAAGAACAATAAGAGGAGAAATGAATGATTTTAGAAAAAAATTAGTAGAACAAATATTTAATATATTAGATGTTAGTCAAACTGGTTATATTGATTTAGAAGATATTAAATCAAAATATAATGCAAGATATCATCCTGATGTTAAAAGCGGAAAAAGAACTGAAGATGAAGTATTACTTGAATTTTTAGAAACATTTGAAAATACTTATAATTATTTATGTGGGACTGAAAATGATGGTAAAGTTACTATTGAAGAATTTATGGAATATTATGAAAATGTTTCTATGAGTATTGATGATGATGAATATTTTGAAACTTTAATGAATAATGCTTGGAGAATTGGAAATCATACTACTGGAAATAATGAAAAAAAAGGATGGAGTAATAAAAATGAAGGAAATGAAGCTAGAGGAAATAAAGAAAGTAATTTAAAAGATAATTATAAAAGCAGATTTGGAGATAAAAGACCTGGTGAATTTAAAAATAAAAATGATAATAAAAATGATAATCAACAAAATTATCAACAAAGAAATTATCAAAATAATGATAATAAAAATGATGATAATAATAATAATTATAATCAAGGTAATTCTCCTATTGAAAAATTTAGAGAAGAAGTTAAAAAAAGAGGTGGAAGAGGTATTATTGGTTTAAGTAGAGCATTTAAAATATTTGATGATAATAATAATAAAACTTTAGATTATAATGAATTTCAAAAAGCAATAAAAGATTATGCAGTAAATTTATCAAAAGAAGAAGTAAAAGAATTATTTGAATTATTTGATAGAGATGGTTCAGGTTCAATAGATTATGATGAATTTCTTCGTCAAATAAGAGGAGAAATGAATGAAAAAAGAAAAAATATAGTTTTACAAGCTTTTGATAAATTAGATCTTGATAGAAGTGGAATAGTAGAATTAAATGAAATAAAATCATTATATAATGTAAAAAATAATAAAGATGTATTATCAGGAAAAAAAACAGAGGAAGATGTATATGGTGAATTTATAGAAACATTTGAAACCCATCATAATATAAAAAAAGGAGTTCGTGATAGAAGAGTAACAAGAGAAGAATTTATAGAATATTATAATAATATATCAATGAGTATCGATGATGATGATTATTTTGTTGAAATGATAAGAAATGCATGGAAATTAAGACAACCACCTTCATATACAAATCAGCAAGCTTGGAGTAATAAAAATAATAATAATGATAATAGAAATATAAGTGATTATTATCAAAGTTCAAATATAGGTCAAAAAAGAGGAAAAATGTTAGGTGAAAGAAATCCTAAAGTTGGAACTTCAGCAAATGCTCCTTTTGGAACTGATGATATTCCTACTAATTATTCTACTTCAAATAATCCTAATAGAGAGCAAAGATTAAATGAGGATAATAATAATAATAATTATAAATATGATAATAAAAATTATAATAATAATAATAAAAATCAAGGAGAAGATGTTTTAAAAAAATTTAGAAATAAAATGGCAGCAAGAGGAACAAGAGGAATTATGTCTATTAGAAGAGCTTTTATGATTGCTGATGATAATAATAATAAAACTGTTGATTTTAATGAATTTAATAAATTTTGCCATGATTATAGAATAAATTTAACTGATGATGAAATTAAAGAACTTTTTAATCAATTTGATAAAGATAATTCTGGTTCTATTGATTATGATGAATTTGTTAATAGTATTGAAGGAGAAATGAATGATTTTAGAAAAAATATTGTTAAAAAAGTTTTTGATAAACTTGATAAAAATAAAAATGGAATTATTGAATTAGATGATATAAGAAATACTTATAATGCAAAAAAACATCCTGATGTTATTTCAGGAAAAAAAACAGAAGATGAAGTTCTTGCTGAATTTTTAGATACTTTTGAATATCATTTTTCTCTTTTAAATAGTAATCAAACAAAGGATCATAAAATCACTTTTGAAGAATTTTGTGAATATTATAATAATATTTCTATGAGTATAAGTGATGATAGATATTTTGAAGCTATTATGAATTCTGCTTGGGATTTAGATGGTTCTAGACAAAATTATGGAAGAAAAAGAAAAAATTATTAAACTTTTTATTTAAGATGATTAAAAAATATTTTTATTTAAAAAAATTTTTTTTTTTTGAAATTAAAATTTATATTGTTCAAGAATATTTTTTTAATTTATAATAATTGTTTTTATTTTAATTTTTATTTTATTTTAAGCAACTACTATTATTTTTGGTTTTTCATTTTCTATTTTATTTAATACTACTTCTACATTTCTCATTGCACATGTAACTTTACAAAATTTAATTAAACAATTATAAAAAGGAGGAACAATATTATGTAAATGTAAATGTGAAACAGAAGTAAAAGGTGGTATATGAAATCCTTGAATAATATCATTTTGATTTATTCCACTATAATTTTCTAGAATATATTTTATACTTACATCTTTCATATGTCTTACTAAAGAAATATGATTATATGTTAAAGAATTAATATTTTTTATATGTTGTTTTGGAATACATTGTAAATGAATATATGCCATTGGATTTATATCTTCAAAAATTATAATTGTTTCATCTTCAAATAATATTCTATTTCTATTATTAATAGGAATATCACAAAAAACACAAGAATTTTCCATATTTAAAGAAAAAAATATTTAATTATAATTTATTACCAAATTGCTTTTGAAATTAAGTGAGAATTAAAGAAAATTCGAAAAAATAAGTTTTTTTATGAAATTTAAATATTAATTAATTTAAATTGAAATGTTCCTCAAAAATTCTAAAGAAACAGTAATAATTTTACTTTTTTATCTAATACAATTTTATTTATATTAATTAAGTAAAAATTGGTAAAAAATTATTAATGAATTAATATTGTAAAACTACATATTCATTAAATCATTATCTTCATTTTCACTTTCTAAATTTTCAGAAGTAGTAACTTGAAAAGATAATTTAGGTATTTCTTCACAAGCATAAATACTTTTATTTTGATATAAATCAGGTCTTCTTCTACTATATTGAACATGTTCTAAAATTTCAATAATTTCATTATATAATTGTTCCATAATCATTTCAGATACTTCAACTTTTAATTGTGTTTCTTCCATTTCTAAATTTTTCCATTGATATTCATTTTCATCTAATTCTTTATGAACATTTTTTAAAAATCTTCTTTCTCTTTCAATATTTAATTGTTCTCCAGATAAGAAATCATAATTTTCACTAATTAAACCAATTCTATTATGTAACATATATAATAAATTTCTGCTAATATAATCACATAATTTTTTTGGATTATTTTTATCATATTTAAATTCTATTTCATGTGTTCTACTACTCCAAGGAAGAGGATCTCCACTTTCACCATATAATCTTTCTTTATTTATTAATTCTATTGCACTATCTATTAAACAATTATTTAACATATCATCATATTCAAATTTATCAAATTTAATATTATCTTCTTTTCTTATTTTTCTATTTATTGGCTCAAAATCTTTTAATATTTTTTCTTTATCTATTATATTACTTATTTCCTTTTTTAAATATAATCTTTTATAATTATCTCTTAACATGTCTGCATCTTGTAAACTTAAAGAAGCCATTAAACCTTTTGCTTGATTTTTCATTGGAGTTGATATATTTTCATATATTTCTTTATATTTATTTTTAATTTCATTTTTTATTAATATAATTAATTGAGGAGCAATTTTATTATAATATAATCTAAATGATGTTTCTTTTTTTTGTTCTTTTAAAGTTTTATTAAAAATAGAATAAGCTGAATAACTTGACATTAAAGAATCATTTAATGCTTGTAAACTATTATCTTTTAAAGGAAAATTTGTTAATGATGAAAAACTTTCTTTTAAAGGAAATTCTTTACTATTTGATAAACTACCACTTAAATTCATTTGAAGATTATTAAAAGGATCATATTTATATGATCTTTTTGGTATTAATTTTGCTTTCTCTGATTTAATTTCTGAATTTAATATATTATTTATTATTTCTTCGGTTAATGAATCTATAAATTGATCTTTGTTTTCAATTTGAAGATTTAATTTTTTTGGTAATTCATTTTTTTCTTCTTTTATTGAATTAATAATTTCAGATATTTCTTCTTCTTTTTGAGGACTGTTTGTTAAATTATTTCTTGATTTATCATTTACTTTAACTTCATTTTTTATTATATTAATTACATCTTCATCTTCTTTTTCAATATCTGAAACATCTTCAAAATCTCCATAATCTTCAAGAGAACTTTTTCTATCAATATTTTTTTCTTTTTTAATTATATTATTTGTTTTTTTTTGTGTTGAAGTCTCATTATCATTTTTTTTATCTTCATTTTTTTCTTTAGAATTTTCATTACTTGAATTTTCAATATCTATATCTTCAACAATTATTTCTTCATTTAAACTATTATTTTTATTATTAATTTCATTAATTATATTATTATTTTTATTATTGTTATCACTTTCTAAAGTTTTTTCAGGAGTAGTTCCTTCTTTTTTCTTATCAGATGATTTTGAATGACTTATTGAATATTCCCAATCAATTTGATTTATATTATCTTTATCTGCAGAAATATCAGCTTCACTTTGAGAAGGAATACGACTAATTTTTTTTTCTATTATTTCTTCTGGAATTTCAATTTCTTCTTTTATATTATCTTCAACTTTAATATTATCTTCTTTAATATTATTATTTGGCTCTTTTATATTATTTTCCTTTTTTATCTCATTTTCTTTTTTTATATTATCTTCTTTTTCTGGGAATTTTTTTTCTTCTTTTTCTGGAAATTTATTCTCTTCTTTTTCTGGAAATTTATTATCTTCTTTTTCTGGAAATTTATTATCTTCTTTTTTTAAATTATTATTTATATTTTCTTGAAGTTTATTTTTTTCTTCTTCAGGAGTTTTTGTTTCTTCATTTTTTAAAATAATATTATTATTATCTTTAGGACTTTTTTTTTTTTCTTTTACAAATTTCTCTTCTTCATCTTCATTTATATTATTATTATTTTTTGGTTCTATTTCTTGTTCATTTTCAATAGTTTTTTCTTTTAATTCTTCATTTTTAGATTTATCATCATCTTTATTTTCCATTCTCATTTTTTCTTCTTTAGTTAAAATAGAAGGAATAACTTCAAAATTATTACCTTTATTATTTATATCCTTTTCTATTTTAACACTATTATTATTTTTAATTTCCTCAATTTTTTCTTTTAAAGTTTTTTCTTTTTTTCCATTTTCATCATATTCTTTAGAATTAGAATAATTATTTTTTTTATCTTTAGAATCATTTAAACTTTTATTACTTAAAGATCTTTGTAAACTTCTATTACTACT
Organism: Isotricha sp. YL-2021b; assembly: GCA_023805745.1. Classification (NCBI taxonomy): domain Eukaryota; phylum Ciliophora; class Litostomatea; order Vestibuliferida; family Isotrichidae; genus Isotricha; species Isotricha sp. YL-2021b. Next base: position 40,292 of record JAJJKW010001582.1, read on the forward strand.
AATACTTTTTTTAATAGAATTATTAATTTGATCATTAGATAAATCAGATAAACTTCTACTTAAATTTAATCCAGGTTTCATTTGGCAAATTTCTTGTAAACTTTTAGCACTTTTATTAGAAGAAGTTTTCATTTTTTTTCTTTCATAACTATTATCACTTCCAGTATTCATAGGATAATCATCAAATTCTAATTCATCTCTTTTTTCTCTTAACATTAATTGTAATTGATGTAATCTATCATTATCAAGACTATTTGGTTCAACTGTATAAGAACTTTTACTTGAATTTGTCAATGATTCATACATAAAACTATTCATTTTTAAAGGATTAAATTTCATTTTATGCTTTTTTATTGAATTATGAGATGAATTTGTTTCTATTATATTATTATTATTTGAATTTAATTCTTCTTCTTCTTCTGTTATTTTATTATTTTCAAATGGAGCTTTTGCACTATAATCTCTTTTTAATTTTTGAAGTGGTATTTTTAAACAATTATTTCTAAATATATTTAATGCTTCTTTTAATTGAGGTTTCATTGCTAATTTCATTATTCTTGTTATTATTAATTTAAAAGCTAATGCTTCTTCTGAATTATCTATTTCTTGAGAATAATCATATATTTTTTCAAGAGCTTTAAATTTAAATAATCTACTTAATATTTCTACAAAATATTCTATTTTTCTTCTTGTTATAAAACAATTTGTAAAATATCTAAACATTTTTTTCAAAAATGGTTTAAATAATTGAAAGAAAGCTAAATAATAAGTTTTATAATTTGAATATTCTTCTATTTTTCGAAATGGATATTGTTTAATTATTGCTGTAAAAAATGCAAAACCAACATTATATCTTTGACTGATAACTTCATTAATATAAATTTCTAATAAATCATAAAAGGTTTTTCTTCTAAAAATATATTTTATAATTTCTATTAAATTTAATACTACTCTTGGTTCAATTTCAATTTGTATTTTTTGATTTGGATTTGTAGTTCCAACATAAGTATGTGATAAACTTGGTAAATTTTTATCTTTAGTATATATATTACTTGTAGTTTCAATATCATTATTAACTACAATATTTTTATTATTATTATTATTAATATCTATTTCTAAATTATTATTATCAATATCATTTTTCTCATTTGTATTAACTTTAGAATTATTTTTACTTTTTGATACATTATTAATAAGATTTTCACTTTTTGATAAAGTTTTATTTACTTTATCTTTTAATTCATTTAAATTAGAATTATTACTTTCTTCAGTTACAATTCTCGAATTTTCTTTTTCAGTAATTTTTTTAATTTGTTCTTTAGAAATATTAAGATTATTATTATTATTACTAATATTTTCATTATCAATTCTATATAATCCTCCATTAACTAATAATTGTTGACTTTCTAATACATTCATATAATAATCATTTGCTTCTATTATTGTTGAATTATTATTTGATTCACTTCCAACATAATATTCATTTTTTATTCTTTTCCTTTTACTTCCTTTTTTACTTGATTTTGAAGTTAAATTATTTTGAGTTTTTGAATCTAAAGAATATAAATTTTTATATATATTTAATAATTTTTTATTTTCTTCTAATTTTTTTTCTTCTTCTACTCTTCTTCTTAAATCATTTTTTTCTCTAATTGAACTTTTAATTTCTTCTTCAGAACGGAGATTTTTTCTAAAAGAAAACATTAAAATATTATCATCATAATCAAAATCTTGCATTTTAGAATCATTAAGAATTTTTGAATTTTTTTCTAATTCTCTTTTATCATTTGAATAAGAATATCTAAAAGAATTTTCATTAGGATTTTTTTTTTCTTTTCCACCTGAATTAATTGATTTTGTCATTGAAGATCTTCTACTTAAATGACCAGGAATTTTTTTCATTTCTTCATTTATTTTTCTTAAATATTCAAATTGATCAACTTTTGGTTTATATATTTTTTTCACATTATTTTCACTTTCATTAGTAATAAAATAATTATTAATTTGAGGAGAAATAATTTTATTTTGTTTAAATATATTATTTGAACTATTAGAATTTAAATTATTTTCTTCTTCAATTTTTTCATCTTCTAAATTAAGATTTGATTCATTTTCTTTTTCTTCTTTTTTTTCTTCATATTGAGTATTTTCTAAACTATCAATATTAATTTCTATTCCATTATCTTCTAAAACTTTTTGTTTTTTTTCATTTATTTCTTCTTCTATTGTTGGTCTTTTTTCTAATTGAATATTTCTTATAAAATCTGCAACTCCATTTTCAATTAATTTATTCATATACATATATTTTCTTTCTTCTTCTTCTGGGTCAATTTCTTTTTTTTTATTTTTACTTTCTTTATTTGATTTATTAGATTTATTTGATTTATTTTTCTTTAAAATTTTACCATTAAAATTTGGACTTTTTGGAGGAGGAGAAAAATAATTATTTCTTTTAATATTATCTTTTTTCTTTTTATCAATATTATTTTTAGTTATAATATTTTTATTTGGTTGAGTTTCATTTTTTTTTCTTATACTTTTCATACTTTGAGAAGTTTGAATTTTCATTAATTTTTTTGAATTTGAAGGAGAAATTATTTTTGAACTACTTTTATTTTCTTTTATAATTTGTTCCCCATTATATTTTTCTAATTTTTTCTTCAATCCACCATCAGAAACATAATCTCCAGATTTAATTATATTAAATTCAATTTGACTTCGATGATTTGATTTTGGAGTTTTCTTATATATAATAATAGGAGAAGTTCCATTAATATTTAACTGTTTTGTATTTGATGTTTTTTTAAAATCATTTTTATTATGAGTTGGAGTAGTTATTGAATGGGAAGAACTAAAAAAATCTCTTGATGAAAAACTTTTTGGTATATATCTATAAGTCGATGGAATTGAATTCATTTTAATAATTTAAATTTTAATTTTGTAAATTTATTAATTATTAATTTATATTTTTATATTTTTGTATTTATATAATAAATATAATCAGTTAATAGAAAAAGAAAAAAATTAAAAATATATCTTCAAAATAAAAAAAGAAATAAATTCATTATTTAAGTATAAATAAAATTTTTTATTAAATAATAAAATGGGACTTTTTCGGTAAGAATAAAAAATAACATTAAATAACATAGTTCTGAAACAATGACACATAAAAATATAAGAATACCAACTCAAAATTCTCATGATATAATGGAGAAATTAGGAACAATAGATAATTCTCTTGAATTTGTTGATTTAAATCGTGATGTTATAGAAACAAAAAAACCATATAATAAAATGATTTCTCGTTGTGATGAATTAGAAAAAGCTTTTGTTAAATTTGATACTATAATTCAAGGAAGAAATATAACTTATGAACCTTATAAAAATTTTGAATTATTTCATGCTCATTTAGAAAAAGATATTGCAAATAGAGATAAAATTAGTGGAAGTACTTATTTTGATTTAGTTGAAAATGAAGTTTTAGAAGATGGAAAAAGAATGGGAGAACAAATTAAATTAATTGAAGATAATAAAGAAGATTATATGAAATTATTAGAAAATCATATTATTTTAGAAAAATTAGATGAAATGTTTGATAAAGGTACTATAATAAAAAAAGGAAATAATGAAATTATTACTAAAGAAATTGATGAAGAAAATGATACTGGAATTAGTTATATTTCTGGTATTTGTAATACAATTGATGAAATTAAAGTTAAAAGATTAATTTTTAGAAGTAGTAGAGGAAGAGCAATTCCTACTTTTTTTAATATAACTTTAAAAGGAAAAAAAGATAGATATTTTGAAAATAAATTTAGAGAAAAAAAAATGTTTTTAATCCTTGTTCAAGGAAATTATTTATTACAAAAAATAAATGGAATATTAAAAATATTTAATTGTTCAACATATGATATTCCAAATCCTGAAGAAGTAAAACCATTATTATATAAAATAGAATCTGATTTATCAAATAAAGAGAAATTAATAAAAGAAGGAGAAATAACATTTATAAATTTTTTAAAAACAAAAACAGAAAGATCAAATGGTTTATTATCATTATACGGATTATACAGAGCTTATTTTAAGAGAGAAAAATGTATATATTTAAATTTAAATAAATGTATTGCAAAAGGAAATTTTATAACAGGGGAAGTATGGATTCCAGAATGTACATTTAATATTATTCAATCAGAATTTCAAAAAATGGCCCAACAAAATGATCAAATATTATTACCAGAATTTTCAGATTTAGATATAGAATCTCAGCCTCCTACTTTTTTTAAAATAAATGAATTTACTTATGCATTCCAAGAAGTTGTAAATACTTATGGAATTCCAAGATATAAAGAAGCAAATCCAGGTCTTTTTTCCATTGTTTCTTTCCCTTTTTTATTCGGAGTTATGTTTGGTGATATTGGTCATGGAACTTTAATATTTATTTTAGCTTGTTATATGTGTTTAAATAAAAATAATATAATGCAAAGTGATTCTTTATTAAAACAAGGAATTAAATATAGATATTTTTTACTTTTAATGGGTTTCTTTTCTTTATTTTGTGGTTTAATGTATAATGATATGATGGCTTTACCTCTTTCATTTTTTAATTCATGTTATGAAACAAATTATCAAACTTTAGAAACAATAAAAAAACCAAATTGTGTTTATCCAATAGGAATAGATCCAAAATGGTATTCTGCAACAAATGATTTATCTTTTTTAAATTCATTTAAAATGAAATGGAGTGTAATAATTGGAGTAATACAAATGATGTTAGGAATAGTTTTAAGAGGAATGAATAATATATATTTTAAAGATTATGCTGGATTTATTTTTGAAGCAATTCCTCAAATAATATTTATGTCACTTTTATTTGGATATATGATAGTAATGATATTTATTAAATGGAGTAAAGATTGGTCTTTTGATTATTCAAAGGCTCCAAGTATAATATCAATTTTAATGGGAATTGGATTAAATGGAGGAAGTGTTGATGGAAAACCACTTTGGGGATCAATTCCAGTTGAAGAAAAAACAAATAGAATTTTCTTATATATTTCAATTTGTTGTGTTCCTCTTATTTTAATACCAAAACCTATTATTAAAATTATATCAAATAATAATAAAAATAAAAATAAATTAGAAGATAAAATTTCAGATGTTTCTCAACCTTTATTAGAAAGGGAAGATATTGAAATTAATGTTAAAATTAAAGAAATTAAACAAGAAAGTGCAACTGATATTTTTGTTCATCAAATTATTGAAACAATTGAATTTGTTTTAGGTTGTGTTAGTAATACTGCTTCTTATCTTCGTTTATGGGCTTTAAGTTTAGCACATGCACAATTAAGTAAAGTTTTTTTTGAAAAAGCTCTTTTAGGTTTTGCTCAAGATTGTAATTTAATTCTTGTTATTATTGGTTATTTTATTTTTGCTAATGTGACTGTTTCTGTTCTTATGGGAATGGATTTATTAGAAAGTTTCTTACATACTCTCAGATTACATTGGGTTGAATTTCAAAATAAATTTTATGCTGCTGATGGAGTTAAATATGCTCCTTTTTCTTTTAGGAATATTATTGAAGAAGAGTAAAATTGGTTTTTTTTTTAATTTTTTTTATTTTTTTTGATTTAAAAAGGTTTTAAAAGTTTTTTTTAGTTAATTTATGATAATTTAAAAAAATGGTTTTTTAAAAAATGTTTTTATTAAATATTCAGTTATTTAATAAATAAAATCAAAGTATATTAAATATTTAAAAAAAAATAATTTTAAATTATTTAAATTATTGTATTTTATTTTACTTTTTTTTATTATTTTTAAAATCTTGGCATTCCATCTCTATTTGCACAATGTTCAACTAATTTAATAAAAACATCAAAATTAATAAAATTACTTTCATCTTTATCTCCAATTTCAACAATCATTCTCCATTGAATATTACTTAATCTAAAATTAGGGAAAATATCTTTTAAAACATTAATTAAATTATCTTCTAAAATTAAACCATTTCTTCCTCCAAGAGTCATATTTTTAACTTTATCCCAAATAACTTTTCTATTTCTAGCAATAGCTTTATAAATATTAATAACATTATTTGAAGTTTCCCATTTTCTTAAAATATTAACTTGATTTCTTCTTTTATTACTAATATTTTCTGAATTATAAGCATCTAATTTTCCAGAAACATTTCCAAAAGCATTAGTCCATTCTCCCATATCAATAAAACCATCTTTTCTCATATCAATATAATCAAAAGTATTTTTTAACATTGTAAAATTAGGAATTTCTCTTGATTCTCTATTATACATTTCAATAATAATTGATTTATATTTATCAAAATCCATCTTATTACTTCCACCACTATCACAAAATGTAAAAGCTAATTTAGGATTAGCATAATATTTATATAATAATTGCTTAAATTCACTTATTGATTGTTGAACGTTATTTTGAGATTTTACTATATTTTTATCTGGATTTGTTATAAATTTATAAAAATCACCTAAATTAACTAAACCATTCCAAGTTCTTCCATTTTTATTCATAATATCTTCAATTTCTAAAGTAGTTAAACCAATACCTAATTGTTTTAATAAATTTCTAAATTCAAATATATTACAAATACCATTTGGATGTAATTTAATATGATTTTTAATAATATTTAAATAATTTGGAACTGGACAAGAAATTATATTTCTTTTTAATTTTTCTAAAGGATCATAATCAAAAGGAGTTGATAATTTAGGATGAAAAGTTATATTAAATGGATGATCTAAATGATCATGAGGATGATCTCCAATTGGATCATCTGAATATATATTTCCTTCTGTTTTATTTGCAGAATATGAACGAGCTGTTATTGAAAAATGATTATTATTATTATAATTATTTACTAATTTAAAATTACCTGATATTGTTTTATTAAATAAATTCCTTCTTGGTGTTACTTTACCATAAAATATAAATGAAAATTGGGTAAATGTTATTTTTGCTTTTTGAGAATTGTCCTTTTCATCTATGTTAAAATATTTTTTTAAATATTTTAATATTGTGGGGGTTGAATATTTATTTGGGAATAAATTATTTATTCCATCAAAAAATTCTTTTTTTGTTAAATAATCTTTTTTAAATGAATTTGATGCTTGAGTTGAATATGAAAATGATGAAGTATATGATTTTGCAAGAGCATTTGTTTTATTTATATCAGAAGGTAAAAAATATTTAAATGCTTCTACTGCTGTTGGAAAATTATTTTGTAAAAATTGTTTTATGTTAAATTGCATTTTTTTATAAAAATCAAATATATTTAATTTATTTTGAAAATCATCTAAATTTAAAAAGTTTTTCTTTTGAGAATCTAAGGAAGTAAAAACTGCTAATAATTCATCTTTTGTTAAATTAAATCCAGTAAAACATTCATAATTTTCTTCAACAAAAGAAACAAAATTTTCAAATTTAAATTTACCTGATTCTTGTTCTGAAAATTTATTATAAAATGTTTCAACATTATCATATTTTTCACTAATAAACATACCAAATCTTTCTATAACTTGATTAATCCAATCTACATTTTCTTTTCCTCTAAATAAATTTTGATTTGTTGTTTCTTTTAAAGTTTCTGTTAAATCAACATAAACTGAATTTGAATTTTTACTTTTTATTCTATTAATAAATTCTTTTATATCAGGTAAACCAATATTTTTATTTTTTGTTAAAGATATAGTTTGCATAACTCTTTCTAATTTATAATTATTAAATTCAATATCTGAAATTTCTAAAGAATCTATAATAAAAAATTTTAAATCTTCTAATGAAATAATACCATCTGAATCTTTATCAATAACTCCAAAAATTTCAGAATCACTTAATTGTTGATTATTAATAATCCATTGAGAAAATGATTCTAAAATTGTATTTTCTATTTTATTATTATTTCTAATTAATATATCATTTGATTTAAATTCTTTAAATCTTTTTTGGAATGTTTCTAAATCGACTAAACCATTATGATAATAATCTAAATAATTAAATATTTTATCTTTAATAGCAGGACCTAAATCAGCTATTTTTGACATATTTTTATTAAATTCATAATTTGAAATAAAACCATCATTATCTTCATCTAATTTATTAAATAAACCAACTTCAGTAATATTCTTTTTTTTCATATTTATTTTAATTTCTTTTACTATTTTTTTAAATTCTTCATCTGTTAAAAAATCTTGAGCATATAAATTAACATTTTCTCCTTTTTCACTATTTTCATATTTAAAGAATGAAGTACTAATATATCTATTAATTATTCCCTTTAAATCATCATATGAAACTTTACCATCAGAATCAAGATCAAATTTACATATAATAGTTTTAGTTAAATTTTCTTTAATTTGAATAGGGAAATTAGCCATGAAATAATTATATAATTGATCAACAGAAATATAATTTGCTTCTTTACCTCCATTGATATAAGAAATTAATTGTTGAATTGATTTAATATTTTTACTTTCGAGTAATTTTTTTAAATGTTCTACACAAACAAGAAAATTATCTAATTTATCATTATAATAAAGTTTAGCTAAAAAGTCAGAATAATTAACTTCATAAGTTTGAGGATCAGAAACATGTAAAAATCTCATTAATCTCATCATATCTTCATCTTTAAATTCATTAGTAAATTGTCCTATAATTTTACAAAAATCATTTGTTGAAATTCTACCAGTAAATTTAGTATCTGCTTTTTCAAAAGCTGTTTTAAGAGTGAAATAATCTACATTATTTTGAAGATTTTTTACAAAATTATTTGTAAAAGTATCTTGATTTGTTCTTATAAATTGACCTTTTTCATATACATTTAAACTTTCTAATAATAATTTAGTATCTAATTGAGCATCTAAAGAACCTGATAATTCAATAAATAATCCTTCAATAAATTCATTTGAGAAAGTATGATCAAAATTTCTCATTTTATTTTTAAAAGGATAAAAACTTAGTTTTTGATTTATGTCTTTTTTAATATTAAGTCTATAAGCAATTGCATCTGTATCTAATTTCATTCTTTTTATTATATCTTGAAATTGTATTAAAACATTTTTTTCTTGACTAACACATTTTTTAAATTCATCTCTATCAACTATATTATCATGATTTAAATCCATTTTATCAAAAATATAATTTGCTTGAGTTTCATTATAATTAAAAGGTTCTTGTTGTAATGCTAAAATAAAATCTTTTCTTGGTAAATGATTAAATGTTCTTAACCAATTATAAGAAAGTAAATGATCATAATATTTACTTACACTTATTTTTTTCTTTTTAATATAATCTTTCATTTTATATATTGTTTCATTGTAAAATTTTTCATTTAAACCATCTGTATTAATTTCTAAATTTGCTATTTTATCATAATCATTTGGAGTTAAAGAAGAATTATTTTTTGTTATTTTATTAAATAATATTTGTAATATATTATGAGTATATGGTGTTTTACCATATAATATTTTTGTAAAATGATGGAAAAGTAATGATTGAGAATTATTAAATAAAAATTTTTTTCCTCCATTATTATTTATTATTTTAACTAAATTAGCTAATGCTTCTTCTATTTCATAATTTGTCATTTCATATTGAGTTAATTTACAGTTTTTTAATTTTTGATGAACTAAATTTAAAGAAAATGAATTTGGATTTTCAATTCCAAGGAATTTTAATATTTTAAAAATTTTTTCAATTGGATAAGTAATATCAAATAAATGTAAAAGTTCAGCAAAATCTTTATAAGATAAATTTTTATTATTATCATTAAATTTATCATTATTAATAACCATAGGTATTTTTTTATACATAATTTCATCAAAAATCATTTTTAAACCATTAATTTCATTTTCAACTTCTTCAATAATAGGATTTAAATTTTTATAATTATTGATATAATAAGTATCATTTAAATTACTCATTGAAGTACCTCTTAAATTAGTAGAAGAAGATAAAGATCTTTTTTCATTTTTTTCAGGTCCAAGTTTAAATTTAAAATTAAAAGAATTACTTAAATCATCCTTACTATATTTAGTAAAAGAAGAATTTTTTAAAATAGATTTGGCTTCTTTAATTAATTGAGTAATTAATTTATAATAATCAACATATTCAATTCCATCAGCATAAATTTTAACAATATCATTTAAATTATTTATAGTTAAATTAGGATGAATATTAGCTTTAGCAAAAGATCTAACAACTTCAAATCTAGTAATCATACCATTATTTCTTCTATCATAATTTTTCATTTCTCTAATAATTAGACCTTTATTACTAACAATTGCTTCTAAAACACTTTTTGGTAACATTAAATCTCTTAAAGAAGGTTTAATATGAATATCTTTTAAAGTTTTATTTAAATTTTTAACAGGGAAAAAAGTTTGAGAATTCCATTTTTCATTATTATTATAATTTTCAACTTTATTAAATTCATATCTTTTATTGTCATCATAATCACTACCATCGATATCATAATATTTAGCTAAATAAAAATCAGCATCTTTTGTAACATTAGTTAAAACAGAATGTTTAGGAATAATTTCATTAACTGCTTTTTCTGCATTTGGTAAATCTGCAGATTGTTGTTTTGTTCTTACAGTATTCATATATAATTCTAAATTATTTCTAGTTAAATTTAATTTTTGAGGTATTTTCATTACAGCATAATTAAAATCTCTATAAAATTTCATTCCAAAAACATTGCCTCTTAATAATAAAATACCTAAATTAGGCATTTCTCTACTTTTAAAATTTTTTTTTCCAATTTGTTCACCCATTTCTTTTAAAATATGATTTAATATATTCATATATTCTTCTTTAGAAATATTCATTCCATAAGATAATTCAGCATAATTTATTTTAACAATATTAATAGCATGATTTAATTTTTGAGTATAATAAAGTAATCCTCCAGTTTTAGTATAAATTCCAGGTTTTAAAAAATCTAAATATTCATTACTAACAATAAATACTGGTCTTCTAATTTTAACATCTCTTTTTAATTGATTTGTTGTTCCTTCTAAACTATAATCTGGATTTGTAAATGTAAATGTTCCAAAATTTTTTATGAAAGTTCCTTTTCCACTTTCATAATTTTTTATTATAAATTTTGTAAATAATAACCATGCTGTTTCTAATACTTCTTTTGAATAAGAACTTAAAATGTCTCCTCTATTTATTGTACCCCAATGATTAAATGCACCGAAACTTATTCCGTTTATTGTATTTGTTAATTTTGCTGTGCCTAAACCTACAGTTTCCATTATTTTATTATTATTTATTTTTTTTTCATTTATTTTATTTTTTTTTATTCTTTTTCTTTTATATTTTTGAGGAAATATTTATTTTATGCTGGAATGGATTTAATTTTTAATTAATTAATTAATATTTATGAAAATAAAGTTTTTTAATAAATTTTTTAAGTTAAAAGTTTTTTAATTGAAACTATAACATTTTTAATAATAAAAATAAACATATTTTACAAATTTATTAATATTTAATTATTTAAATTAAAAATATAATCTTAATGTCCTGGACAAATTTTAAGACAATAATTTTTACTTAATCAAGATAGTCAAAAATAGAAAATTTAAATTTTCGAATTTTATTTTTCAGCTTTATAAAATTAATTTTAGTAATTGTATGATTTTTAAATAAAAAACAGGAAGAATAATTTAAACATATTTCTTATAATTACTTTGTTAATATTAAATTTTTAAATGAATTAAAAATGAATAACTGAAAAATATCTAACCCATTATTCTGCTATTATTTATATTTCAATTTAGATTTAATGAAATCAAAAAAGACAATTATAAATATTCTAACAAAATTTAAATTCAAAATAAATTTAAATTTAGGTATAATTTTTTTTTTTATTCTTACTTTAATAAATTAATTAATCTGAATTTGATTTTATATAATATTTTTTATTCAATATTTATAAGATTAAATTATCTTAGGTATATGATATAAAATATTTGAGATAAACTCATCATAATTAATTTAATTGATTTTTTTATTATAAAAATAATTAAATTTAAAAATTATAATAATTCTCAATTTGGACATATTAAATATTCTTGAATCTTTTAAACCTAATTACAATACCAATTATATTTTAATGATTTATTAATTTTTAATTAACACATTTTAACATCTTCAAAAGATTAACTAAATTTTTATTGATTCTTTCTATTTTATCAATTATTTGAATTTTAATAATATAAAAATAGAAAATTTCTAGGAAAATATTACCTAATAAAAACCCAGTTAAGACATAAAAATGAGATTTTGTTTGTTTATGTAATATTTGAAAATAATAATAATTTAAAAATATTTTTATAGGACTATATAATTCACAACATTTAATAATAACTGAATAAAGTTCAGATGGAATGTAATTAGGAATATTATTTTGATTATTCGAATTAATTAATAAAAGTTTCATCATTGAATAAGATAAATCTTCAATAAAGACATGTTCAGTTTTATATTTTAAAGCAGGAATTGTATAACAATAATTTACTAAAATTTGATAATAATCAACTTCTTTATATTTACTAAATATTGTATTAAATATATCATCATTTATTTCAGAATATATAGTAGAACAATTAAATGATAATATTTTATTTGAATTTCCAATAGGATTTTTATAATCTTTATAACTTTCTTCTTTTTGAGTTGACTCTTGTATAATATTTAATAAGTCTACAAAAGCATCTTGGCAATTATCACTGTTTTTACTATTATAAAGTGCCCATAATGTATTATAAAGAGCATTTTCAGGAATTTTAAGAAATTGGTATAATTGAATTATTCCTAATTCCAAAAAAAATTGTAAACAAGAATAAGAACTCATTTCTATAATTTTATAAATATTATTTATAAAATTGAAACTTCTATAAGAAACTAATAAAAAAATTATACTGTAAATTGAATAAATTATAATTAAAATTACTAATATGTAAATAAAGGGACTTATTATAAAAGATAAATTATATATTTTATTTTTTATTTCTTGAATTTCATAATCATTTTCTGGATTATTCTGGGCTGCATTATTATCCTCTTTTTTATTTTGTAATTTCATTAAATCATTTAATTTATGTAATAATCTTAAAGGATTTTGTTTATATAATTTTGATAAAATTGTTAAAATATCTAATTTATTATTAATAGTATTTATATTATTTTCGTTTTTTAATAAAATTTCAATATTTTGTAATTTGTTATTAACCACCATTTTAAAACCTCTAAAAAAGTAAAAACATATTCCCATTATTAAAAAATTAGAAAAGATTAAAGCAATGATAAAAATAATTAGAATGTATTTATTTTTTTTTATTTGGTTATTTAATTTTTTTTCAATTGATTCCTGTAAATAATAAAAATGATTTGAATAATCTAAATAAGATGTCATAATTTCATAAATATAAATTTGAGTAGTTCCTAAATAATTTAAATTAGCACTATTTAATATAGTAATAGGTTGAAAATATTCATCTACAATTAAAGGATAAATATCAACAGTTTCAAAATCTTCTGAATTACTTGAAACTATTAATTTATTTATAAAACTTCCCATTAAATAATCAAAATCTTGTAATGTTCCTCTATCATTTACTAAAGAATTATTTACAAAAGCATAATGTGTTTCTTTTTTTTCAGAAGTTAAAAATTTCTTTATTTCTTCATCATTTGATTTTTCAACTTCTGTTTTTAAATTTTTATATAATTCACTTAATGAAAGAACTTTTAATTTATGTTCATATTGACTGAAAGTATATAAATCAGAATATCCAATTTCATCCAAATAATCTTTGAATTCATGAAGACAATTTTCTCCATCTATTTTAACATAACATATTAAAGAATAATATCCAACCATTGTATTTAATATTAATGTATTAAAATAAGTTACTGTTTCATAAAAAGAAGATTTATTTAAAAGAACATTATTTAAATGATTTTCATAAATTAAAGCGAAAATTGCAACTACAATTACTAATAAATTAAAAGTAATAGTAATTATTCCATTATAATTTTGTTTTTTATTTAAATGAATTTTTTTCTTATAAGATAATAATAATCCTATATTATCAACTTCAGTTTGAACAGAAGTTACAGAATTAATATCAAAAGCATTTATTACAGAAGTTAAATCATTTTGTATTGTTATTTCTTCTTCTATATTCGTATCTTCATTAAATTCAAATCTTGTTAAAGTTAAATCTTTAACTGGTTTTTTATCATTTACTTGTTTTATAGAATATATTTTATATTCTTTTTTAAAGGAAAAATCATTATCAGATATAGAAAAAATATTAATTAATTGATAATTTATACTATATAATTTTTTTTTTGCTAATTTTCTAATATCATTTATCATAGTTTTCAAAGGTTCTAATTCTTCTTTTGAACACATATTAATCATTTTATCAATAATATAATTTAAATATTGTATATACGCATTTAAATGGAAAATTTTACTTTTTACATGATAAATAAATGAATTTAAATTCAAAGACATTTGAACTTTTTCTAAGGTATCAATAAATTGTTGATTAATATACATTAAATTTTGTAAAGATTTACTAGTTAAAATAAGATTTTCTTCACCTGTAGAAATATCTCTTTCTGTAACTAATAAAGAATCACTTCCTAATTGATAATATCCATCTAAATATGCAATATCTTTTTTTATTTTTGGATATATTTTATATACATAAACAAATTGTCTTAAATTTTGAGTACTTTCTAAAATAAAAAATTTATACATTTGACCTCCAAAATTTTTTTCTTGGGTTTTATAATCATAATAAAATAATTTTTTAGCAAAATTAACCAATTGATATGGAAACATAGAATCAATATTTTTATTCCATAAAAAATTTAATTCTCTCCCTATTTTTATTATTTTACTTTCAACATTACTTAATTTAATTAAAATTTTTAAATGTTGATCTGAATGATATTGTTTATCTAACATTTCTTCATATATTGAAAATTCTTCATTAATTAATAAAGAAGTTTGATCTTTTGTTATTCCAATATTAAATATTCCTTCTAAAATTATTCTTAGTAAAATCTTTTGATATTCATCTTTATAAGATGATGATGCTAAAATATCATAATTTTGTTGCATTATTCCTTTAAATTTTGTTCCTATTTTTGCAAATTTAATATAATTTCTAGTTCTTTTATAATTTCTTTTAGAAATAAAAGATTGAAATTTAACTATAAAAAAGTTTATTGATTGGAATATTTTATAAAATGCATCATTATATACAAGGAAATTAACATTATTTTGTAAAGAATATTCTTCACATAATAAATCATAAAAAAATTTTAAGTCAAAATATAAAACTAAATTATATTTTTTTAATTTCATTAAAATTTTTCTTGTTTCAAATAGTAAATAAAAATTATTTTGTTGATTTGTCATTAATTCAAGATAAATTTTACAAATGATATAATAAAATAAATTAACTTCCTTATTTAATGAACTATTTTCACTGTCTTCTTTAAATTTATTTGAAATAAATGTTAAAAAATGATGTAATAAAATATTATTATCTTTTAAACTATTATTTCCATTTTTTAGTGTATTAGAGTTATTATGAATTAATAATGAAGATTTATTATCATCATAAGTTTTAATTTTCATAGCAAAACAAATTTTATTCAATAATTTATTAAAACTTGGTAATTGATAATATTCACATAATAATTCAAATTTTTCTTGTGTTAATAAATTATTTGCAGCATTAATGGGAGCTCTTATCACTTTTATCATTTTATAATATCTAATAGAAAATATAATAGTTGCAGACAACAGTAAAGAAAGAAATATATAAATATAATATAAATTGTGTCTTTTCATTATATTAGGAAAAATAAAATTCAAAACAAATAATATAAGCAAATTAGTGAAAATTATTCCTTTAAAACAATTTACTAAATTAAAACAATTTGAAGTTATAAACTTAACAACTGAAAAAATAATTACAAAAAATTGAAAAATAATAAAAAAAGAAACAATAGAATCTGATATAACATTATGTTCAAAACAAACTGATAATTTTAACAATAAACAAAAATAATCTGCGTAAAACATGAATTTCCCATCATAAATATATTTATAATTTATATCATATTTAATAATAAGTCTGAATGTCTTAAAATATTCAATATTTAAATAAATAACAAATGAAAGCATTATCATTGATAAAATTATTATAATGTAATGTTTAGAAGTAACTAAGTAACAAATTAAAACATCATAAATATAAATCGAAAGTGTCCTAAAGATTATATGATCATATAAATTAACAAAAAAAATTTTAAAATAAACTCCAAAACGACTGTTAGAAGTAATTCCTTTATTTTTATGTTTTGAATCCACAATCGAAAAAATTATAAAAAATATAACATAAAGAAATACAAAACTTAATATTGGAATCACAACATAAATTGGAAATAATCTTTTTGAGTTTCTTAGTTTTCTAAATAACATATATAAATTTGTCCTTTTAAATTGATATAAAGGATTATAATAAACATTATTACTCTTATAAGAATCTTGAACTTCTCTATAATAATTTCTTAGGACAATTGGAGCTTCAATAAAATCAATTAGAATTGGATACATTTCAATTATTATTAAAATTATTATAACATAATTATTTGTTATGCTATACTTAGCTAAGTTAGAATAATAAAAAAACTTAGCTTCTTCCATTATTTAATTTAATTATATTTAATCTTCTTATTATTTAAACAATTTAAGAGTTTAAAATTGTTAATTTTTTCAATTATTTAAATTTTTAATTATATTTGAAATTAAAATGAAAAAAATTATTTTTGGAAATTTAAATATTTATTTCTTAATACTTAATTTAAAGTTTTTTGAATTATATTTCCAAATTTTTTAAAAAACTATAATTTTTTTAGAATTTATTTAATAATTTTTTGAAATGATAATTTAATGATTATTTTTTTGATTAATTGAAATAATTATTATTTAATTAATTTATTTATAACGGGAAAAAAATAAAAATTATTTTTAATTGTAATTAAATATATAAATGGTAATTAATAATTATTTTTGTTAAATATTTTGTAAAAATATTTAATATTATTATTACTATATTTTATAAAATTAATTTTTAATTATCATCTAATTGATGATATAAATCTTTTTTATTATTTTTTATTTTATTTTTGTCGTATTCTACAACTTTAACTTCAATAGCAGTATTTTTATTCTCCATTCCCAAAGAAGAAAGTTCTTTCATTAAAGGAGTATATTTTCCATATCTATCATGAAAATTCAATGAAAAATATTCAAAAAAATTATTTCCCATAACACTATCAAAAGCTTTTTTTTCATTATTAATATTAAAAATACTTTCTTCCCAATTAGGATGTAATTTTCTTTCAATAGTAGTTTGATTTTTCATTAACATTTTAGTTTGTTTAAGAAATAAAAAACCGATAGAAATAACCATACTCATCGAACATAAAATACCACTTACAATTACAATTTGTTTTTTCATATAATAAATTAGATCTAGAACTCCTTTTACTTTAGCTCCATTTGGAATATTATTAGAGATAGTAAAATCAATATAAAAAATTGATATATAACATAATAATAAAAATGCAATTAAATCACCAAAAGTTGCATAAAATAAAAATTGATAAAAATTTTTTTGATTATTATATCCAACACAATTTGCAATCCATCTACAATGATGATCCATTTTTAAAATACATTTTTGACATATTTTACAATGATGACTTCTAAATGGTCTTTTATTTTTACATTTACTACAATATAAACCATAATTATCAATAATTTCTTGAGAATATTTTTCATTAGTAAATGGATTTGGAACAAAACCTGGATTTGAAAACATTGATTTTAAATGAGTTATTATTGTAAGAAATGAAAAAGGATTAAATATCATTAATGAAATTAATCTTAAAGTTAAAGGATAATCTATATCATAATCAAATACTATATAACAGTTTACTGATAATGTTACTGTTAATACTACAAAATATACTGGAATTATAGGAATTAAATGTTGTAATTTTTGAGAAAGAGGAATACTTGCAAACATTATTTAAAAAATTTTTATTTAAATAATAATTTTCTTTTAAATTATTTTTACGTATTTTTATATAATACTAAAAAATGCTTGATATTAATCTTTATACTTATAGAAATTATCCTAGTTCTTCAACTAAAAAAACTAGTTGTTATCCTTTAGATGATAAAGGATTAAGAAAATATTATTTTGGAAAAGAATCTCATGTTAGACAATATCTTGATACTAAAAATTTCAATTTAATAAAAAAATTAATGCCAAAGAAAAATATTAATTTAACAGAAGAATATGAATATGAAAAAGGATTTGACAAAAGTCAAAATACTATTAATACTAATAAAGATTTAGACATTGAAAAACAAGATACTATTATCAAAAGTGAAAATAATAAAAAAAATAAAGTTATTAAATTAATAAAAAAGAAAAAAAATGCTTCAAATGGAGTATATGTGGAAAATATATTATTTAGTAATAGATTATATACGAATAAATCGAATATATTTAACAATAGTTTTAAAAAAAATGCATCTGTAAAAAATATGTCATTAGATAAAATGAATAAATATAATAATAACAATAATAATATTCCTTTAATATATAAACCAAATGAATATTTTCAAAAATTTCATAAAAAAATGAGTTTTGAAGATATTTTTGGTTATAATCAATCTTTTCAAAATAAAAAACTTTCTGATCATTATAATATTTCAATATCATATTTAAAAAATAATTTAGATAATATTCCTTATGATAAAATAAATAAGGATAAAAATCAAAATTCTCCTCCTAAAAAATTAAAAGAAAGTTCAAGTCAACTTCTAGAAAAAAATATGAATTTTTCTTTAGGAATAAATAATAAAAATTCGGAAGAGGAAAAGAAAAATATATTAAAAAAGAAAAATCAAAGTTTAAAAGATATATTAATGAGTCAAACAAGTAAAAATTTTTTAATTAAACATTGTTTACCTGATATAAGAAAAATAGTTGATACTTGTAATGTAATATCAAAAATTAATAATAAAAACTCAAAATATTTTGGTGAAAAATATAATCCAAAAGCTTATTTAGTAGACATAAAAACAATCAGAGGAACAAATTACATAGGAAGTCCTTTTAAAATATCTGATTTTTAATAATTAATTTTTAAAAAAATATTAAAATTTTTATAATCAAAAATATTTTCAAAAAATAAATAAAATTTAGAATAATTTAAAACTAAAAAAAAAGCATATAAAACTTAAAAAAATATAAAACCCAAATGGAAAAAGAAAAAAAAAAAATAAAAGAAAAAAAACCAGATAACATAAGAACATATGAATATATGATATGGGAAGATTTTCAAAAAATTCATAAACCAGAATATGGATTATATCATTTTCAAGTACCAACTCCTCAAGAAAGAAAAGCATCATTTGATTGTAGTGGAGAAACAACATTATTTACAAAGTCAATAAGTCATGAATATACTAAATTTTATAAACCAATGAAAGCTCCAGGTCCAAATGATTGGTTAATGAATCATAAAGAATATGGTCAAACTTTTAGAGAATATTCTCGTTTTGGTTTTCATGAAATAACAAAAAAAAAACAAATAATATATATTGCCCCTTTATCATTTAATATTAATCCAGCTTTTGATCAAAGTTTTTTAACTTCAATGATTATATTAGCTAAAGATTATTATTATGATATGAATGTTAAATTATTAAATATGAATATTGATTTAAGTGGAGTTGAATATAGAAATTATGAAGATGGAACTTATCAATTAAATGCAAATACAATTATTGAAAAATTATTTAATGAAATGCCAGATGATGGTTATTGTTTAATTTGTTTAACTGATATAGATTTATATAATGATGTAAGAGTAATTAAACCTAGAAAATGGATTTATTATCCTCCTCCTTATAAAAATGATTTTTGTTATGAATTAATTAGTTTTAAATATTGGGTTTCTATTTGTTCTATTTGTAGATTTGATCCTTTATATGTTGAATATGATGTTCCTGATGATGAAGAGCTTAAAATTCAAATGTATTTTTCATTATTAAAAAGAAGTGCTAAATTAGTTTTAAAAAATATTGGATATATGTTTGGATTAAAAAATTGTATTTTTTTTAAATGTTTAATGAATGGTTTTGGCTCAATGAAAGAATTTGATGAAAGACCTTTAGAAGTTTGTCCTTGTTGTTTAAGAAAAATTTTCACTAATATTGCAAGAAGAAATCAGAGTTTAAATGATAATGGAAGAGTTGAAAGAGATATGTTAGTTTATCTAAGATTTAAAACAATTAAAGAATCACTTGATAATAATTTTTTTGGAGTTTTTGAAAATGAAAGTAAATGGTATCAAGAAAGAATTGAAAGTTTATATTTAGAATTATTCTTTGGAAAAAAAGAAGAAGAAACAAATAATGATAAAGAAAATAAATAATTGTTTTTTTTATTTAATTATATCTTTATAAATATATTTTTACATTATTATTATTATATATTATCTTCCCCATACTAATTCATTTGAATAAATTGCATATAAATAACCATCTTCTGGATCTTTATATTTTTCATAAACTTCTAACATTAAACAATCTAAAGAAGGACTTTTATTATCTTGAAATAATATAAATAATGAATGTTCTTCATCTAAAAACGTTTTTTCTCGAATCATTAATACAAATTGAGAAACTGTAAATTCATTAGGAACTAAATATTTTGTTTTTTCAATTTGTTTTAATTTACAATTTGGATCTTTTTCTACTATTACTGGAATTTTATCTGGATAATTTTGTCTTACTCTCTCACATTCTAATTTTCTGTCTGATATTGAATAACGATTTTTAAAATCAAATTCCATTATCTTATTTTATTTTATTTTAATTTCTTAATTTATTATACAAATATAAATAATATTATTCATTCTCAAAAAAGGAATTTTTTTAAATTTAATTGAATATATTAATTTATTATTTTTTTTGAAACATATATTGTTTTAGGTTTTTTCAAATTCTTCTTTAAATTTATTTCAAAAAATAAAAGGCTTCTTTAATATTTATATTGTTAAAAATCTATATTAAAAGAATGTTAGTCTTTTTTTCTTTATACCTAGACTAAAATAAATAACATTTTTTTTCCAATTATCTAATCTCTAGTCTTTATTAAGATTTTAAAAAAATTTCCATATATGTATTCTTTTAGATTTTAAAAAATTTTTCAGAATAATATTATTTTTTTTTTAAAAGAAGTTGATTTTCTTTGGAAATAAATTGTTTTTTATTTAAGATATTCAGAAGTTATAAAAAAATCAGAATTATAAATATTTAAACCTAAAATATGATTTAGTAAATTATAATAATAAATTTTTATATTTTTAATATTTCAATAATTTCTTTTTAATTCACTCATTTAAACATAAATATTATATTATTAATCCAAATATTTATTTTAATTAATTATTTAATAATTAATTAATTTAATTATAATTAATTATTTTTTATAATATGAAAAAAATGGAAATTTCTAGATG